>MU913858.1:10576-26057 GCA_036418165.1 Cooperia oncophora | reverse complement strand
TAATCAATCACTACTGAGAACGGCTGCCAAGAAGTCACGCATTACCCCTGGCCAGATCCGGCTCGTTCATTTCGCAAAACTAGCGATATATTTTAGTCCAGAAAAAAAACAAACAAGGTCCTTCTGAACAATGATACCTGAACAGGTGATTCGGAAATGTTTCCACAGCTGTATTTAACGTTCCGGAATTCGACGCCACTTCACGCTTTCGATATCAAAACCCGCTGGGCCATAAATCACTAACATTTTTCCTGCTTTTTCCAAAAACGACTGAATGCTCCTAAGTACCGATAAAAATGGGATTCCCAGATTCACCATCTTCCAGTGGCTCTCAAAAGATGAAATCCTCGCGGGACCCAAAACCGCAGACTAAAGCAGTGACCAGGTTCATGCCAAGATGATTTCAACCGCATTACAGAAGCTCCCGCTAACAAGGGAAAACCAAAGGAATGCCAGGAAACCTCAACTTGCCCCGAACTAAGCTGTTACCAGCACCGTTGCAAACAGTACTTGGGAACCTCACGAAGTTGCGCGCTGCGGCCCCGAAGGTTTAAAGTTTTTGCCTCGAAAAAAAGAGGAAATCTTGTCACCGATTACCGCGACCTTTAAGAAGTCAAGGAAAATCCTGCGAGATTTTCGTGAAGAAAAGGGTGTTAAAAAATGGATAAAAGGATAAAAAAGAATATTTTGTGAAGAAAAGGGTGTTAAAAAATGGATAAAAGGATAAAAAAGGATAAAGTCTTCGCCGTTGATCAATCCCTTTGTGGGATGCGGCACGCATTCTACTTCCATTCAGAATCGTAGTGGCTTATTGAATGCGATGTGGCCTATACAATGACTTGCGGTGGCCAGCCGATGTACAAGTCAGTGTTTTATCCTCCCAGACGAATCTGGTACCAATTTACCGTCCCCGGAGGGTAGAAGGCTTGGTTGGCCTGGGCGGGAGTCGACCCGGGATTTGAACCCGGCGCCGCGCGAGTGGTAAGCGCGCCACTTGTCACTACACCACCTCCGCCTGTGTTGAAAAATGACACTTCGCAAATATCACTTGGTAAATTCTAGAACCAAACAAATGAAGCCTTGCAGTTTTGTTTGACTTCATAAGGGTCCCCATAATCAATACAGGTCTTCTACTTCATTCCGACCGCCGCCTCAACTTTTCCAGCTGAAACCTCCAACTTCTCGATGTTGCGACTCGTAAAACGAATCAGCGATTGCAACTCCAATAAAATCGCCCACGATCTGACCAAAAACCTATCTTCTCAAATTCTTTCCCATTCCACACTTTTTACTATGCCCCACCAATAGAACCGAGGCAAGGTGAGAAAAGAGAATCGACCCAATTTTGAATCTTTGCAGGGCCTTCGTTGTCAAGCATTGACTTCCGCGTGACAACCTTGAATGTGAAAGGAGCAGCACGGCTCTGTTTGAAAGTGAGAAGACAGCATGGCCTCTACAGCTATGACGAATTCGGAAAGCGCATCAAAAACCGATCGTGAAAAAAGCAGAACAAAGGCCAAACAGATCGTTGAACCCTGGCAATACACATTCCTTCAAACCAGATTTATTCGTCTGTATCTCACGAGATTCTCAGAGACTCTTAAGAGGATCCCCCAAATTTCCTGGTCTAGTACGACCCTCCCCTCGCAACCCACCAATCATTTCCTAAGTTTTTTTTCAAAGCCGCCCTGACGTCTGTCATAAAAGGGTAAACACTCCTATCACCAATTTGCCGTTCCTAAGGGAAGGGCTGGGGGTGCCGTAGTAAAACGGATGAAACGGGAAGAATAAGCAACCGCAGAAATTCACCTCAGACCTAACAAGAACCCCTCCCCCCTCGAGCAGCAAGTAGTTCCTCCGATTGGTTTCGCAAAATTGTTTGAAGGCCTGTTTGAAGACTATATGCTTATCAGGCAGTATTTCCCAACCTCGCTCAATCCCTAAAGACCAACTCAAAAATCCAGGGTCTACTCGAAGAATCTCATTAGGAAGCGTCTTCTCTTCTTCAAGGACAATCCGATGCGATGCAATTAGGGGTTCACATTTCAAAAGACTCAGCGGCAACTATACACATCACAGCCGAGCAACAAGAAAGCAACACACTCTCTCATCTTTGCAAATGTCGTCCGAGTAAACAACCACTACTTGCAAATTGCATCGACTGCAAGAATCCCAGAACATTTCCAGATGCAAAAAGAACAAAACTCTCGAGGAAAGAAAAAATTCTCCCCATTAAATCATATGAAACAATGGCCAATTCTCGAACTCGCTTCAAATATAAATGAGGGTAAGTTACTACCATCTCTGTCAGTTTTTCAGAGAGTCTCCCCAGTTTCCTCCTCCTCCTCCCTGAATAAAAAAAGTGTTGCTAGGCGTCCGTGGGAGGAGAGGAGTCGCCAGAAATCAGCTACTAACTACCGAAAAAACTCTTACGATGGAAAATACGACCCTCTTCCCTAGCGACCAAGAATCGACCTCCTAACGCCCCCCCCCCTTCACACCTAATAAGATTCTCCCATCGACTGTCTACTGCGCGCATAACTCTTCGCCTCCGCCTTCAAGGTATCATTAAAATCATGTTTGCCTCAATGGCCCTTCTTTAAGAGGGGTGAACGCCTTTCACACAATATGATGCCCATTTTCGTCCCCGAACAATCTTTGCGGATCTTTTCTCTTATGCCGACGCCCCGTGCAAACCGTCTGCATTAATAATTGAGACGCGTGAGAGACAAGCAAGATTCTATCACCGCAACCTTCACGATTCAAGCTGAGATTGGCACGGCTATTCCCAAATGCACAACGATTCAAAATTTTCGGTATTGTGCTGAACGCCCAGCCCCGCACTGGAATTGGCATTCGAAGTGTCACCACAGAAGGCTATTTACTTAAAAATAATTCGAAGGACTTTGAAAGAACACAAAGTTCAAAAGTGTATTCCAGAGATTCGGACCGCAGATCCTAGCGGGGGTAAAAAAAGATACCTGTATAATATTCGCGAATTTGAAAATTCTTAATCTCTAGTCTGAGCTTCAGATTCTCTCGCAAAAATCTGGAGTCTTTCGTGTTTATAGACATTCAGATGCCCCATTTCTTACTTACTAAACTGTTATTTAATTACCCACCATATGGGGAATACTTGTTCATTTTTGCGTGCTTCCCGCGTAACAATTTCAGCGATAATACCCTAGAGTCTACCCACATCCGGCAAAGTCTCGCTCATCTTATAAGATGCAGCCTGTTTAGACGTCAAAAGCTCCGCAGAAAACGCCCATCATAATTCCAAACGAGCGCTGTTTCAGAGCATTTCACACTCCGAAGCCAGTCACAACAACAAAGAGACATGCATAATTCGAGCCGCATGAACAGTTCAAAAATCACTTTTCTTATCCTGGTGGCAAGCGAGTGACATTCCATGACGGTGCCTTCATCAAATTCGGCGTGTCCGTTTTCACATGTCGGCCGCATTATGTCAAATTCTGCGAAACGAAATCAGACGCGTAAACACTTTTCTCTCACTACTAGCACACGACACATCAACGCAAACGGACGGAGCGCTATCGTATTACAAAAGTTGAAGTGTGTGTCATGGACTATTCGCAACACTTCGTCTTTCATCAACAAACACATCTTTGCAGCTGACGCATAAGCCATATCGAAAAGTCTTTCATGTTAAACGTTAAATGCGGCAACCAACGGCTAACTATGGTCTAGTTCGCTGCGGACAAAAAGGCGTGTCAGGCGGGATGAGTTTGGCGCGGTGCCAAAGCAGTTTTCCACATGCTTTAGAGTGTGTAAGTGGAAGGACTTTTAACATGTCGTTCTTAGTACACTCAATTTTTAACGCAATTATGCCATAACCGCTTCCACTACGGGTGAGTCGAGAACGAGTTTGGCGCCGTGACACATCCCTAGATGTCTTGAAACGCCATATCTTCGGCAGGCGAACTAAGTACAGATACCAAGGCTAGACATCGCTGCATACAGGTCTTATCGCCCGAATCGTCTGTCGCCGCGCAAGTTCGGCAATTGGGAGGGGGCTCATTTTTTGCACTTCGCGTCCTTGCACTAAATGTCGAGTTTACAAGTTCACTTGTGTTGAGACTGTGGACCGCTTCCCAATAAAAAATTGTGACGCAGGAGCAAGCACTTCATCCGCGTTTACAAGAGCTGTCAAGCGGTGGACAGGTGACAAGCTTTGGACTGTATATTTCGTGGCTTCACGAAGATTTCTTACGGATTTTACTTTGATAGTTCGACTCACAGTCGATGGCATATGGAACAATCACACTGCACCTCCGCTGCGGCCGCAGAACGTGTCCGCCTGTCGCATTTATAACTCATTGACCGTTATCTTACACTGTGCTGAAGAGGGGAGGGGGAGGTGGTGGGTAAATGTGTATGAAGGAAGGAAGGGAGAGTCAGAGGAAGTCCAGACGCTTACTGGAATAAAAAGGGCTCACTGAGGAGTGTTGCGTCCCGAGCATACAAAATGATGCGCATGGAATTAATATGGAGCTCCTTGACTGACGAAACATGACTGTTCCGACGAGAAGGAATCAAGTTTGGGGCCAGTCATCCTATGACAAAGCAAACCAAGCGCTGCTTAGCATGATAGGAAGATCGATCAGGCGGACACTACAAATGCCTGAGGCAGTGTACATACTTCGCGCCAGTCTAATCGCGAAGACTATAGCATCACGCAACCAAAAGATTAGTGGCCAAAATGCGTGATTAACAGACCGCGCGACTGCAACTAGTCGCGCCCCATCGATAATCGTTGGACCGCTGCTAATGCTAACATGAAGAGGATAAAATCAATTCCAGACTTTGCATTGGTCCAGCTATCAGCAGGGGTTGTGGAGCGCGGCTATTACCAGTTACTCGACTACATCGTTCGAGTCACAAAGTATGAACACGGACTGAATGGCAGCGCAGTCAAGGCGCATCCGAATTGTTCAAAATTATTTCTCCATAATGGGGTCCGTCGCACGAGACAGCTTACGTACGAATTCCAATACAAAGCAGTCTCCACTCCGATTCGTGAGCGTAACACAAAGTTTATGTAAACCATATGCCAGATCCCATATGAACTGATGACATTCCAGTCAAAGGTCACTGGTGAGTCAGAATTCCAGAACAGCGGCAGTTTTTCAACAATACTCTATCCAAACACAATGTGTCACCACGAACACGTCAACGCAGGCCCATATTTTCGCCTCATATCACCAACAAGCGCCATGTCATGCGCTGCCATGCCCAAAACTTGACAGTTGCAGACAATTGATGGCTGAGACACTCTCAGTTTGCGCAGTTTCGTTGCTTAAAGGCAGTTGGCACGATAAATCGCTATACAGATGTAGGATTTATACGACTGGCTTAACAGAATTCCGTGACCTCGGACAGGCGCTCCGTGGCGCCTTTTCCAAGGAGGGTACCCCTATAACGCCCTATCGAGCAACAACATTCCGTCCCAAACGCCTTCCTCGCCCGCCCGCCCACAAACGGACGACCGTTCCTGACGCTCGTATTCATTCATTTGCTGAGCAAATTATGAAGCAAAGGGATTGGTATGAAGCGGCCGTGATGCTGCATGGATATGGGTACAAATGCAGCCGTATCTCGGTAGCGGTTATTGCAAGGTGCCTACGGGAAACTCGTCGAGATTTCCGAGTCACTGAAGAACGGAGGCTTTTTCTTCGCCGGATTTTGACCGTTTCACTCCGTTCTTTCATTTCCCCACTACATAGCGCCCTACTAGCATTTTAGGCCGAGTGGGAAACCATCGTGCCAACTGCCTTTAAAGCCATTCCATGGGAATGAAAGGAAATTCTATGGCTGTAGGCGATAATAGTCTTAAAGGACCTCGAAGTACCCCTTCTAAGACTTCAAAGACTTCCGCAACAGAGGCCAACAAAGGCCAAGATGGCGATTTCCTCCCTCATTAGGCTCAGGCGATTGCCTGAGCCTAATGAGGGAGGAACTTCAGGATAGGTAGGTGAACCAGTAGCAAGTACGGTGATCCCATCCTCTGAAGACAACCGGACATAGAATCCCTTCAAAAGCGCCCCTGTAGCGCCGAGTAATTCCAGTAGGGTAAACACCTTTGAATGAACACTGGGCATGATGTATGCATGAGTCTAATGGACACACCTGCAGGCAGCAATTAACCGAATTCAAAGTCATCGCATAGGCTATTATTGAGTAATTCAAAAACCCTTCACATCATGAAACGATACGCTGTAAGGTATAAGCGGTGAGGGGAGGGGGGCATTTTGCAACTACGCTAGTTTCTCTTGTTAGTTCATATTACTTAACAAATTTCTCTTTAACGGGAGCTGTGAATTCTTGTGAAGCTGTGAAATGGTACATCCTGGTACAGGAAATTACAGCTCTTTACAGGGTGACGTGAACAGCACGGTTGGATATCATTTGCTGCCCCCTCCAAGCCGAACGTTGCCGAATTGTAATGCATTGAGTGATCAAGATGATTGAGTGATGAGTATGTAATCAACTCGATGAGTCGTAAATCACTCAAGTAAACGATTCCGCGAGAGTGCATTCACTCAAAAACTATCCATACAGGTGCAGACAGCTCACTCGTAGTCGTTGCCTGCTCAGCCTTTCAATTAACCCCATTTCCTTCAACAATAAGGGCATCACTTGGTCTGGGTAGTGAGGGTAAGGTTATTTACAAATATAGATAGCAAAACTGCAACCTGCATTTCACAAGCAACTTATGAGCAGGTAAAGTTTGTAATGGTGCAGTAGGGTGGAGGCTTGGTGGTGAGCTGTGAAGCATAAGCGAGGAATCGCATACGTCGAATCGAGTCGTCGAACGTCGAACCTTACCACTGAACCACCGACTCGATTCGACGTATGCGATTCCTCGCTTATGCTTCACAGCTCACCACCAAGCCTCCACCCTACTGCACCATTACAAACTTTACCTGCTCATAAGTTGCTTGTGAAATGCAGGTTGCAGTTTTGCTATCTATATTGAACAACCTTATAGACTCTATGATCTACCCATGTCTACATTCGAAGTTCCATGGTAAGTTATAAGACTTCCCTGGTTGGTATTCTGCAAGTATAATTACGCTTATCGCCTTTTTTAAGCACTCGAACCCATTTCTCTTTCCACTATTGCTTTGTTCCGTTGAGCACGGCGTTCAGTCCCGCATTCAAGTATCGGCACCACACAGCTGCGAAACAGTGTAAAACAAAAACAAAAGCCGGGTTACGAGACATACACGAGCCACTCATACATTTGGAATGACGCCAAGCTATTCGAGTCGATTTTACCATGCAAAGCTACAAAATACTAGGCTATTCAGAGAGCTAAACATTCGCCGCCCTTCCGGCGAGGGGGGGGGGGGGGGTCATTTCGCACTTTTGTTGCTTCACTATGCCCGGATTACAAACCTCACTCTGGTGAAACCAAACCTGTGACCTCTTGTGAAGATGGAGTAAGCTCGTTAAGCCACCGTGATAAATGGGAGAAGGGCAAAAGAATCGTAAATTGCCGCTTTGTCGCGCAATGGGCGCGACGCCTTAACTTGCACTACCCTGCACTACCCTCTTTTCACAAAGAAATGGTGACACTTATGTCTGATTTTGGTTATACATTGCTTATTCTCGACCAACACCACCTAAAATCGTTGTTCGTTAGCGGCGCGACGTGACACACGACGCTCATGCCCCCTCCCCTTCCCCTCCCTTCGCCAAACTGTGCCACATATACATCTACACGAGAGAAATCCAGTCAATTTTGTCGCTCAGTGGGATTCCTCAAAATTTCCATCTATAGTAGATTTTTTAAAAAAGGTCACTAGAAATCGCGTCCTCTGCGTCCACACACTTCAGGCAGCATCTATACACCAAGTTTGAAAGAGATAAAAATGCTATTCCCTTTCGATTCAAATCGTAGCCCTCGCTCTCAATCTGACCATTATCTAGATGGATTTCCATACCCACATTTCATGAACTCTAGCACTGTAATCAAGACCGCCGCTCAGACAGCCCATTTTCATAAGGAAAAGAAACTCAAACGTGCCATGCCATTCATTCAAAGCAAGTCCGTGCCGTTCAGGAGAAGGAGAGGGGATGGGGTATTCGCAAAGTACGACCTCCACTGAACTTCCTCCTCTGCAACTTCTCCTCCCACCAAACAACTACTATCAACTATCGAAAACTGTTGTATATGGGATAGGAGTGTTGCTACACCGTCATTACCCCTCCTCTTTCTCTTACACTAGTCACCAAATATGACCCTCTGCTCGGTATTCCCTAACGCGCTACGTGTTCTGTTTATGGCACACCCCTCGCAGCTTACCCCTTCTTCACCAGCAAAAATGTCATGTAGTTATAACCAAAAGCCAATTTTCATTTACAATCCCATCAAATACCGATTAATACATGCATATTGCATATTCAACGCCACCTAACGCCACCTGTTCTACTATTTTGACTCCATGACAACCATGAGTGACACCTATAGAACGCTTAATTACACCTAAGGAACATAAACAAAAGCAGGTGAGAATGCCAGATAGGCGTAATTACAGACCTGTCAACAAAGCAACAAACTCGCGTTCTACCTGAATCAACGAATTTAATATTAATCCTTTTGTTTTTGGTCTTCATGGAGATCCCTGAAAAGGCCCATCCCAAGTCCTCTGCTCCAAGTCTGGCACACGGAGAACGCCAGCTCTCCATCATATCGGCTCTCACCACATTAATGAAGCGCAACCACAATGCCCGAGGGTATACTTTGCGAATTTTCTAGTCCTTTGTTTGTTCACACATCACAGTATATGCAATATCAAATGAGCAGCTGAAGAGCCGAACGCACAAAAAAATGCAAAAAAAGAGCAAACCACGAGAGAGAAAAAAATGAACGGAGCGAAGAGATGACTGTAAAACTCACTCTTTTGATTTGCTGCAGACAAAGGTCAGCATCGCACCATGACGGTTGTTTCAGAAACTCGCGTTTCCAACGATCATTGTACTCGTCTGAACTTGACTTCCACACAAGATATTTGTCCAAAAACTGCAATGAGCGGATTTTAAGCGCTTCCAAGCAATGAATTGGAAATAGCTTTAGCCGTATGTTTCACAACAATGCCAAATATAAAAACACAAAAGTTCTCTTGAACATATACGAATGAGTCAGATATAATGCCAGCAAGCCGAAAATCTGGAACCTAATGCAAGGCAAAATTCCAGTAAACCAGGCATTTTGACACTTCTGGACGCTGGAAAACCTGCGCCCGAAAAGGAAGGATCATGAGCCACATTGAACATTTTTGCAAAGGCCTGGGGAGCGAAAGAGCTTGGTGTTGCGCGAAGAGACTCCTCTTTGCACAGGATGTCGCGGTTTCGAGGGCTTCAAGTCTTTGCACCGAAATGGCACACATTACCGGAGTAGCGCCAGAGCAGTTTCCACAGTAAAGGGACCTCATCGACCAACGCATGAAGTATGGCAAACGTAACTTATTCCATCACCGCAAAAAAAACCAAAAAATAGGTTCCCATTCAATTTTGACGATACCACGATTCTTGTGACATTAGGTTAGCCATGGGTGTCATCGCAGTTCATGATAGCAATGATTATATGGACTTAAAAACACTCCTAACGTGTCAGGACACGTCATACCCTCCATTTTCCTGAGGTGGGGGGGGCGTGACTGCGCACTTCATGCGTTTCTCGTCCAACCTTTCCTTTTGGGACAACTGTTATCCTGTCTTGTGTTGAACGAAGGCACGGCCAAAAACAGCAATATCCTACCAGAAACGCAGCCGCCCCGCACCGTTCAAACGAAGTACGCTACCACGCCCACTTCGTCTCTGTGTTGTGGAGTGTATAACTTGTTCCAACACGCCTACCGATGCAATACGTTGTCAGGTGACATGTCCTAACAAATAAGGGATTTGGACTGTTATCGTCCAAGTATAACGTCAAAGTGCGACTGCACCGGGCTTTCTTTGCGTACTGGAAAGGTTGGCGCCTTCTAGTTTCAGGGCCGCAGATTCGAAAAAGTTTATATTTATGTTCAAGGGTTGCTAGCTTTCCCTGTTACGAACATGTTCACCATTCTTGGTGCTGGTGGGCATCACATAGACCCCAATTTCACTCATCCATTTTTCCACCAAAGCCATCTTTCAGAAAAGGGAACTAGTCAAACTAAAGAGGGCGTATCTTTTTTTATGGAAAACGTTTCGGTTCCCTTTTCACTTTGTTTCGGTTCACTTTTCTCCGTTTTCCTGCTTCTTGTATACAACCCGCCCCCTCCCTTGGAGAAAAAAAAAACTTAAAAAACTTGCGAAAAAATTAAGAAAACGTAGTCGAGTTACGAAATCATCGAGGCTAGTTGATGGGGAATGGGGAAAGCGAAGAGCGGAACGGGTTCGTCCAAGGAGAACTTCATAGCAAGGGGAAGATTGATATCAAATTATTCAGGACTGCTCTGTCTCCTCACCTGTTTCGGTCCAGCAAGCTGCACTGAAGTACGCAGTTGGTTAAGCATGAGTGGACCCATACCCTCATGCAGGTATTCCCTTGTGTGCGTCAAAAGCAATCAGTGAGATGAGCGGTAGAGCTGTGCCCCTGCCCTGATTATTTTCCATGACAAACCCTATCCAAAACGAATATTCATGCGCACCTAATCACTCCATTACAGATAAAACCTTTTGCTTACGGGGAGAATCGCCACACTTGTGGGGAAGTATACCGTGGTATCAACGCGAGCAGGAAGCTTGCATTTAACAGCTTCTAGTTCCTTGAATATCTTGCCCTCATTTGACCCTACTGTTGCCATTAAGGGACCATATTATTCAGGGCGAGCGCCAAAACCCTACCAAATTGATGATTCGGCGCCATTGCGGAGATTCCGGCTCAACATAAACGTTGCGATACGATCACATGTGGTTCGTCAATATTTATGCTTCCTAATCACGCGCTCGCCGAACATTCTACGCCGATTTTTGTCGGCCTTTTAGATTCAAAATTTACCGATATACTACTTACTAACTACTTGAAAGCATCGAGGAGCTAGTCTCCAGCACAGTTCCACACATTTTAGAGATAAAGCGCAATCTTAGGATTGATCTCAAATTCTGATAGAAGAAGAACGACGTAACAGGGTTTATATGTCACTTCAAAAAAATCAAGCAAAAAAAATGGAATTAGCTACAATCAGTTCCAGAATAAAGAACACAGGAAACAAATACTAATAAAACTTACGCGTTTGAAAGCATTACTGCTAGAAATAATTTCATTCGGAGAATCGTAGTCGGTAGTATCGAAGTACTCTTCATCTTCTGGATCTGGAGCAATAAGCAGAATAATTACTTGAGTCATTAACAGAACAAGTTACTGACAGTATTCTGATGGAAAGCATTCAGTAAGCGCTTTACGAGGATAATATTGCCTGGTACAGGAACTGTTGCCGCAGAATGCCAGGAATGCACAAGATACTTGCACAGTGGTGACAAGGTTGACAATGAACAGACCAGGTGTTCTAGGGTCTGGCTTAACCGAAGTAGGCCTGGCGTTATATATCTTGGAATGGACCAAGCTCAAATGAACCTTAGCTAGGAGAGTTCCTGCATAGGAACATAGCGCCATAGGTCCTTTTGTCAATGGTACGCGAATGGTAAAAAAGGATGGCAAAAAATATACTAGAATCCGGAATAGCAGGGCTTTCCTAAAAAATTCGGCACTAAAAACCACACATCTTCTCTGAGTCATTAAAATATCCAAAATTGTCGAACCGATCTAATAAAGAGGCCCTCTTATGGGAGAGAAACCCCTCTCGAGAGAACAAAATCCCCAACTTGCTATGCAGAAGAGTAGTTGCGGAAACCGGGCCCCAGAAAAAAGCTTCAATCCAGAGATACTCCATAAATTTCTTTTTGTTTGCAAGAAATTTCGTTCAAATCACATGGGACCAGAAATTATGACGGCCAGAACACCATTACGCTCAATCCCCTTTTGCAGAAAGTAATCGGTCCATCCACCTCACAGATCTTTCCCTCTCCAAAACCATCCACCATACAACGAGACTAAAGCGAGAACAATCCCGCTTCTGCACATGGATTCTCGCGAAATTACTAGGAGGTAAGAAAATCGAAATAATTTCCTCCCCCTCAGTCAAATAGCTCTCATTTTAACTTCTCACATATCGCATTAATGGTGCGATCCGCATAACTGGACGAACTTCCTTCCAGCGCTTCTGAACCCATTCTGGGGGGGGAAGGTGCAAGAGTTTACGCTAAGTTCACTATTTCGAATCTCTCCATCAGATATTTGGAAGTACGGAACAATAGAGAGAGGGCGAAGCGCTGTCAATAAGGATACCCCACCAAGTACTGGAGCCAAAGAAATAAACGCCTATTTCCCGCCTTGTTAAGCACATAAAATCTTTGAGGGCGAAAGCTAACCTAATTCCATTTACAAAGGGATTCCAAGAATCCATGACGCATTCAAAGCAAAAAGATCGAATGTCAACTGAAAACTCACTTAGCCTGAGCAGATGTTGTGCAGAACGATTGGCAAGCGCCTGCACACGTTTACCACCGGGTGGTTCCAAAAGTGTCAGCATTGAAGTGTTGCAATCACAAGGAAAGCTGCTTCTTAGTGCTACACACACAGACAGCGACGATGTTGCTTTTCACCGTCTCCGCCCGGCTTTCTCTTTCCTTCTAGAAAAAGGAAAACAGAAGCTCGTTGTGTTGTGAGATGACCACGAGTCGACCGAACTTCACGTCAACAGCTCACATAATGAGACTGACACGATACAAGCACGAAAATACTCGAAATAGCGACGTAAACAAAATGTTCCACACGTTTCAACATGATAATGAAAGTAACATAGGTGAAAAAATTTAAAAAAATGTACAGCTTTGTTCACTGTGGACGTTGAGCCAGGGCAAGTCGTTGTTGGGGATTCCCCAGCAGGGAGGGGGTGTCGTTTTTGGCTGCGGGAGAGGGGGAGTCGTGCTTACTGAGGAAAAAATTTTTGATAGTTGATTTTTTGTTTCAGGGACGTTGTGAACAGGGGGGGGGTGGTGCTTGCTCGCTGTTAGGGAGGGGAGTCGTATTTCCCTTCTGACTATCTGAGAGAGGTTACTGTGACCTTTTCGTTCTCCCATCTCCTCTGTACTATTTACCCCGCCCCGCGCCCCCTCCGCACAGCAAAATTTTTGGGGTGAAAGTAGGAAAATTCTTGGAAAAATTCTGGAAAACTGGTAAGAAATTGGGGGATATCTAAGAAAGGGTAAGTAGGATGAGAAAGGGGACGAGGAAGCGGTCGTACCAACGCCCCAACAAGGGAATAAAAAGGCGGCACTATTGAACATTCCTACCAGAAACATCAAAAAAAGAATTTTCCGGTCGCTGAACGATGCCTCACAGATGTGATTCGCTGCGCTGATCACGCAATATTCACATCGCGTTCCGACGCTGGCGACATTTGCGCTCATTCTGGCGGCTCAATTTGGCGCCCACCACTTTTTTCACCAAAGTTGATGAAAACTTGCATATGGGGGTTAATCGACATCCTGATCACGAATATCACACTGGTTTCGAAGCGCTGGCGCCATTTGGCGCCATTATGCGCCAATATGGCGCCAAAGTTGGGCGTAATGGCGCCAAATAGCGCCAACGCCAAAAATGAATGTCGGATTCGTAATCAGGACCTCAAGTAACCCCATATGCAAGTTTTCATCGACTTTGGTGAAAAAAGTGGTGGGCGCCAAATTGGCGCATAATGGCGCCAAATGACGCCAGCGCTCGAAACGGATGTGATATTCGTGATCAGCGCATCGAATTACATCTGTAGGCAACGTTTCAGCGAAAAATTTTTTTGAGTTTTTGGGGTAGGAATAGTTCAATAGTGCCAAAAAAGGGGGGGGGGGGGTTGCATACGGACTCGACCGTAATCCCCAACTAATGATATGCCTGTGTTGAGGCTTTTCAGGGGGACTGGGTCTTGGCACGGTGCCAGCTAGTTTTCCACGAATTGTGGTCAGCTTCTTGAACTGGTGGAGAACGAGCTGGCGCCGCCAAACCAAGGTGCCTAACATTCCTCAGTGTCCGCAGCTAACAAGACTATAAAATGCACAAAATGAGAGCAGCCGCGTCTAATTTGCTTGAAAACATCAACAGCGTTTCTTCAAGAGATGTAGGTGATAAACAATAACAAATGACAAAGAAGATGAAAAAAATGGAAAAGCAGGCGCAATGGAGATTTCAACCAAGAAGCTGCTCGGCCACGGAAAGGAGCCTAGACTGGAAAATCGATGCCCAGGTTCCAAAGAGGGAGACGGCTGGAGAATTTCGCAATACCTACTGTTTATTAAATTGGTGAAAAAGTAGCTGAATCTCTACTTCATGTACAAAACTAAACGTGAATAATAAACGAATTTATTCAAAAGTGCAAGCCACCAAAACCTATACAATGTTGCCAATGCGAAGGTCCCCAAATTCCATCAACAGAAGTTTTGGTTCTCAAATGTATAGCTCTTAATGGACATAGTTCCAATCCATTAACAGGGTATCTCCTAGAAAACGGCTCAAATGCTTCATTCTCATTAGTAGTATTATGACCAGATTGCTGCCACACATTTCTGCGCGCATTTTATGGTACATGTGCTAGCTCATGTTATTCACAACAAGTCAGCCGGAGCAATCCAAAGGAAGCAAGAGATATGATGCTTGAAGAAGTGGAAACCAGCTGAAGAAGGATATGATGACTCACAATAAGGTGGAAGGTGACAAATACAGAATATTCGTAACTCAGATCTCGATCTGTCGGTTTTTTTGAGGGATTATTTGAAAAAAAATTGTGTCCGAAAATGTTTTTCACGCATTCTGCACCAATGAACTTTTCATCAACAAAAACTGGTGATTTAAAAAAAAACATAGAAGAGAAGAAACTTACACTCACACACGTCAGTCACTAGCTGAAAATTCAGGACAGGCAACGTGAAAAGACAAAAAAAAGAACTAAAAAGACTACGATTTTGATACCTTTCTCACCAACCTAAGTGATAAGTGTAAGTTAATATTAGAAAAACCCGAGAAGGAATGTAATGGCAAGAAAAGAGGAAGACAAAAACTTTAGACATTGATTCTACCTAAAGTTTGAAAGTTTAAAGTTGCTGCGTTCGTTAGTGAGGATTCCTCATCGCCGCGTCTTCACACCGAGCCCTTAAAGGGAGAGAATAAAGAAAGAATGAGGGAAATAAAAGAATGAAGAAGGAAGGGGAATGGAGGCCTCGCGATTGACAGATATCTTGAAACCAGATGCCAGCACCTCTCAGACTGCATTTTGTCCAATGCAGCCACCTCCACAACGCTGCTGACACTTTTCTGCAGCGCTTAATAGGTTTGGTGCAGCAGAAACAGTTGTAAAACAAGTTCTACTGCAAAGCTCTCATAACTTCTTTTCTATATTACCAAATATATTCTTGAACTGAT
>MU913857.1:1835-25958 GCA_036418165.1 Cooperia oncophora | reverse complement strand
TGGTATGAAGCAGCGGTGGTGCTGCATGCGTAAATGGGTACATATATGCAGCCGTATCTTCGGTAGCGGTGATTGGTAAGATGCCTACGGGAAACTCGTCCGAAATCGATTTTCAAGTCACTGAGAACGGAGGCTTTTTCTTCGCAGGATTTTGACCGTTTCACTCCGTTCTTTCGCCATTTTCCCACTATATAGCGCCCTACTAGCATTTTAGGCCGAGCACCAAATTATCGTGTCAACTGCCTTTAAGCTTTGGTAATTTGAAGTGGGTTTGAACGCATCGCGGAGAGGTAGACTAGGCTTCCTTTTATTGAGGTCTAACTCATTTGGGTTTCATGCCTTGGCACTAGAACCTCCCCACGTCCGGTAACAAAGGAATCCACCGTGAATGAACAACAAGACGTGAGGAATATGAAAGTTAACCCGCTGAAACTAATCCGAAAGCCCAACAACAACGGAAGCAGCTCCTTGTTCTCATATTTCATCTCCGCCTTGAAATCTTCAGCCTGCAGATAATCGCGATGTTTATGATGAAGGAAACTCTCAGAAAATAACCATAGAAAGTGTTCTTTTGCTTAATAAGGGTTGCAGTTGGAACGGTGAGATGGGCCATTCACATTAGATTTTCATCAGAAACAGCATTCAGGAAAGGGACATAAGAAGGATAAAGAGGCTGTCTGGAGCAGGGCGCAGTATAAGCATGAAGGAATGGTGGTGCCAGTGCTCCCAGAAATCCTCGAACGACAACCTGATCACAAGAATGCTGAGTTATGCGTAAAAAATGGGGTTCTATCCAGAATTTGTGCCTGAGAATTACCGGGCTAGTTCGTCATCGATTACAGTAACAAATCCGCTTTTTCAGAGGACTTTACGAGAGTTTATCCGCTAGATGCGTAATGTGATCAGAGCTCATCGCCTTGGTGCACAAGCCTGATAAACACGATTTTCGTTCTAATCCTGGCTGAAGCTAAGCGTATTGCCTATGACTCAGCTGCTTAGGACCCTAGGATTGCGAACTGTGGTTATAAATAATAAATAAATAACTAAGCAATAATATCATCGATAGTCACTCGATCAATCATTGAAAACGCTCAGAGCTAGTGGAAACTAACGAGGTTTCCTGTCAATGGCTGTGACGAGTCAAAGGACGATAGCTCTGGGGCTACTTTGGATAGTCGCATTCAATTTACTCGAAATCCCTGAGATGAGGTAGGCGTGGCTGCGTACTTCAACTAAACGTCGTGGTAGCTTTTGGAGAGATATTTTCATTTTGACCCAAATGTGGTCACGTCTCTGTCCAACAAAGAACAAGATGGCTCAAATTGAAATATCCCACGAGTAACCAGTTCTGTGCCATGTTCGAATGCCACGCCTACCCCGTCTCAGGGATAAGGAGTATACAAACCCATAGCCGTTAAGCAACAGTCCAGGCAAAGAAACGAAGGCAAAGAAAATCATAGAAAACCCTAGGCAAGGAGTCCTGGGAGCCTCATCCGACGAGCTTTCCGGACCTGCTAGTTTTATGCTAAAGAAGCTAGGTTCCTGCCGCAAGAGTCCCTGCCGCTCCTAGGTTTATAATCGTTTCTTCGTGCAATGCTGTTAATACCGCCTAACAGTGAGGAAAAAAACAAGAAATGCGGGGTAATAATTGAACTAGTTGCAGAAAATAGCCTTGAGTTCCGGCGGCGGAACAACTACGAAGGCGTTACAACTGCCACTAATGAGTGCTGCAGCATCTTCGTTATTCAATGTGAAGCCGAGGAAGTGAGACAGTCTCAGAGGCTGAAATACCGACTACCTGCACAAGGAAGGAACACCTGGACTCCACTGTCTTCAAAAGATGCTGGATGACACGGGCGAAGAATCATGACAGGTTGACGTTGTTTAAGTCTGACTTCAGTGCAGTATTCGCTTGAACATTGCGGATTCTTGGATAGTTCTTTCAAAGGAACGGTCCTCGATGACCTATGAAAATGCAAGAGGTTATGTGAGAAGGTCGCGTAGCGTATGATAGAGGGTCCGCGCCGGTCCGAAGAGAAACGACCCTATCTATTTTCGGCGCGGGCACTTTTGCGGGTAAATGAATTGAGGTCGAAAGGGTTGTTGTTTAAGCGGTACATCCCTTTTCCCAGTGACTCCGCCTCCAGTCTCCGCCTCCAAAGTGGGTCTTCCAGCCAGAAGTAGTGCTCAGGTTCAATTGCCATGGAGCGCATGAATTCAATGTCTCTTGTAGAGTCATAAGGTTCATTACTGAGGAGTCAGCCAACGAATCGTCCAGCGCACGGTATTTTCGGTCCTTTACCTCTACAGTTGCTTTGGGGCTAGAGGAGACCTGACGAGCGCATTCGTTCACCTCGGCTCTTTCTCTTCTTCATAGACGATTCACTTAGCAGATTTTCTTCCACATTTCTGCAACATCACTAGGGTTTTATCACGACCGTGCTTTTAAGGAGACGGAACCTTTAACTCCAAGACCAGTCGTTCAGATCCATGGCCACACGCTGACGCTGAACTGTACATTGCCTTGCCATCGTTAAATTGTGAAAAGGCAAAAGAAACAATTCAAAGTGTGGAAGATCAGATAAACCAGAGAAAAAAGGGCCGCCTAGAGGGAGTGGAATGCCTGATGCGTGCCAAAGAGGAAATGATCAACACAACGTTGTTATCTTTCACACCCTTGCATGAGCAAAGGGAAGCTCAGCTGTTCTGAGGCAGAGAAAGCAGGTGTGAAGGGCAAATAAAGCGGCAAATGGCTGCAACACCTGTTGACTGTTTTGATGAAAATATCACTCATTTCTTTGACATATGTCGTCACAATTTTCAGCAGTATAACGTCAAATCTCGCCCGTGAGATTGATATGTTCAAGCCCACATGGGGCCCATAGCCCATGATCTCCATCCACAGGAGACATACAGCATTCATATTTAATACAATTTCCAATAAAAGTACATTTTCGAGGGAAACATTATAAATTGCGCCGTGCTATGAGTACTATGTAAGTGCACCACTATCCACAGAATGATTCCTGTTCGTGATTGTCAAATGAAATTGGATTCCATTGGCGGTTCTAGTACTTTGTGCCTATTGAATTCAATTTGCCCCATAATCATTTTAGGTAATAAAATTAGCTCCAATGAGGGGGTACTGTCGCCGACGGGTGGACTGCCAGTCGTACAGCTTGCGATGTCCATTCCCTTCCCATCCACTCAACAAGAAAAATCCACATTAACCTACCCAAACTGGAAAGAACTCGTGCACCTGGTATGGGTCAGGGCGACTCTTTTGCATGGGAAACGTGAAAACTATTCTCAGTTTCCAGCTAATGGTGAAGAGGAACTTTCCTACAATACCTATTGCAAGCAATCGATGGGGTCTGTCAGGTGGCGTATGTTGGTTTTCTACCAGTTGGGGCCGGTTTGGGCTGGCAACTATTGGTGGAAGAGCAGCAGCCACTGCACTCCAACTCTCCTCCCGCTCAAACACGCCCCACCTCGTCTGCGACATAAATAGAATAACTGAGGGTCTTGCAGCAGTTCTTGTTATTGTAATAGTATGTAAGATCTTACTTGTTTTTGTGATCCGAAGACCTGGAGAAGGGCTTGTTAGGTGCCAAATGTGGAGTGGAAGTGGAAGAAGAAAACAGTTCAGTTCACAATCGTATAAAGGGGTACACCGTCAATGCTACAGTACGAAACATAAGCTCGAATGAGGGTTGAGCAGCTGCGAGGGGCTTACTATTACTGCTCACGATTTCTTGTAGGAGATGGACTAAACTTCCAAAGTTGACATGCACTGCCACCCTTAAGGCCAGTTCATTGATCAGAACTGACTCAAGTTGGAAGAATGAGGAAGTCTGTGGAAGTCAGTAAATACACTCCTCTTCATTACGGACTGTCGGGGCGTATCGGCCAGAAGGAGTGCGCACACTGTTTGAAGCCGTTCTCAGCCTTTTCTTTGAAGCGCGTATGCGACAAAAAGTGGTAGAAAACGAGTAATACGAAGGATATAATGCTGTTATGTCATTTGATCGCTTCAACAACTGGTGCAGAAAGACTTTGGAACCGCGGAAAACGCAGCCGCACTGACCCGCCCCGACAGTCCGTAATGATGAGGAAGTCTGTGAACATTTCAGCTAATATCATTGTCCGATGTGAGAGTTCTGGGATAAGGTTAGATATGTGGTCTGAAAAAATTTCGAAGGCGCCAAGAGCTTTGTACCCTTGCACGCCTTTTGTTAATATGCATTCACTCTGATGGTGTGGGCGGAGACAGGCCTACAGTATTGTCAGCTGAAGAGCCGTGTCAGGAAAACTGGCTTTGGCGCGCCGCCAGCCTCTCCACTAGTCATTGAAGCGGGTAAGCGACAAGAACTAGTGCAAGACGACTGATACGAACGATATGATACAGTCTTGTCGTTTTCCGGAATATTTGGAGGCTGGCGCAGTCTTGCCGCTCGCCAAAAGAAAAAAAAACGGTTTGTTGCAGCGTCAAACCGTTCTCTATTGACACGCCCCTTCATCCGCAACGAACAAGACTGTACAGTTCGCCTCTTGATAGGGGCACCCTTCTTGTTGCCGTGTCGGAAAGGAGAAGCCAACCGAAAAAAGTACGATGTAAGCCTTGCTCTGCCTATACAATGATCGCGGAATGTGCCTCCTGCCTACAGTGAAATCGGATGACTTGCAAAATCATGCAGTGGTTCACCACACACAGAATTACCTCCGCATCGTGCAAGCCTTCATTTTCACGTTCTTTAAGTGAGTGCTTTCAATCTCGAGCGAACAATAAATCAGAGTAAATTATAGCAATAAAAGGATTTATGAGATCCCTCGGAATAAGGAATTAATGAGGGCAATTGCCCGAGAAAGTGCAGGTCTATAAAAGGTGATTGAACCGCAAATATATCACTTTGGCTAAGTGGGAGTGGAACGGTAGCTTCTGATGTCCCCTCAAAAATCCATCAAGCAGGGCATGTCGTTGGCTAACAGGGCATGTCCTGCCGTTTAAGGGAATTTTTTTCTAGAATACGACTCCCCTCACCCAATCCCCCTTCCGCTCCAAATCGCCTTACGCTTCGTACTACCTACCGTTTTCTTGAATTTTCCCCCAATATCTACCTTTTCTCCGTGTTCTCCAAATGTCCCTTACTCCCATCCCCGAGAAAACTGTAAGCCTCAGGGCACATCATTGGTTTGGGATTTTGGTCGAGTCCGTGCTACCCCCTCCTCGTTTTTGGGAGGGTAGGCACGATCTCTCCCTGGTTCCCTCCTCATCGAGCTCTTGAAGTAGTACGCAAGAAACAGGAAAAACCAGGAAAACTCAGCTCAGCACTCTTTCTCAAAGTGCCAGAAGCCAAATACGACCCCTTCTCTTTCAACAGTGAACAAATACGACCCCCAACCCCTTTGCAACTTCCCGCAGGCGAGAAATCAATTACCAAAAAATTTTCTCAGCTCAAGTACGACCCCCCCCCCCTTGTTGCGGAATCCCCAACAACGAGGCCCCTGACAAGCATTCGAGCGAAGAGAGAGTCAGAATAAATAGTTCACATGAAACAGGGAAAAACTCACAATAGTCAACAACTGCAAATGGCGAACACGGCCACCTCTCCCCCTTGCTCCCTCCAGCGAGCAAGTACGACTCCTCTTGCTAGATATTCGCAACTTGCAAAGCGCCCTGTTCCCAAGAGCTGACCCCCAGGTGGTTTGCTGCTCTTGAAAAAGACCGCCTCTTCCTTTATCGCCCCTCCCAGGTTAATGGGCCCAAAATGCATG
Organism: Cooperia oncophora; assembly: GCA_036418165.1. Lineage (NCBI taxonomy): Eukaryota > Metazoa > Nematoda > Chromadorea > Rhabditida > Trichostrongylidae > Cooperia > Cooperia oncophora. The sequence continues at coordinate 20,183 of MU913857.1, read as the reverse complement.
AAGTTGGACTATGGCTACAGCGCAGGAGGCAAGCCGACTTGTTTTTTCATGGGTAGTGCTTTGAACAGTTCCGAATTCGAAATGCATTAGGAGGGGAAAGAGAGTAAGCATATGCTATTCAAAACGTCGTTAAGCCCACAGGTCGTGTCAATTGGAACAAGGAAGGTAAAAGTTGACATTTCCTTCCTCATCATTCAAAATTGAATCACAGCCCTTTGGATAATGATCACATCAAAGTACCTTCCACATTCTTTAGACAAGTTCAGACGTACTTCGAACTGCTGGCGGAAGTGGTTTGGTGAAAAGTGCCGTTCAGAAATGTGGAAAAAACCAGAAAAAATCAAACGATTCCTGTATAGAACCCCATGCTGTGTTGCCCTAGTTCGTGCGAAGAGAGGGCATAGGTGAGTTTTCATTTGCTGGTTTCACTTCTTTCCTCTTGCCACCATTTGAACAAGTAATTGTAATACAGCCGCATCACCGGAAGCTTTCAAATGAGAGCTGGGCGTTGAGAAGGACAGTGGGCCGAACGATGGCTTCGAACGGATTCCCCCCTTTTACGGTTTTTTTGCCCTGCGAAAATGTATATCCTCTGTGCTGTGCAAACGTTGTCTACAGAAGAACTTGAAAGTCAAGTGAACACGGAGCATGCCTTCACAATCCCTGCCCCTGAATGATTGTTGCTTATCTCAAGTCACGCTCCATACCGACGGCTTTAGTGGAACAGGGCGTGCCATTGCCTTTTCCCATTTGGTGTGCGCCTGTTCTCTTGCCGTAGAGAAATGGAACGTGCTGCTCTTCTCTATTTCTTAGAAAGCAAAAAATGCGACTGGCTAGTGGTAGGCCTGACGCCGCCCATGCGGCAAGCTAAGCTACGTTCTTCATTCACATAGCAAAAGGAATCTATTGATAGGAGCGCTGCAGAAGACGAACTTCTTCCAAGTTACAAAGAGCGAAAATGCTCTGAAATCGCCCCAGAGCTACAGCCTGGAGTGCCTCCCGCTGTCACCTTTGCGATGCGCCACGTACTCCACGGCCTCTGGGCACTATTGGAGGTTTTTGGTGCGCAGTCGGCTTCTAATATGATCATAAAAAAAGTCCCCGCAATCCTTTTATGACCTGAAATGGCTAACTGAAGACCAGCTAGTGCTGTTGTGGGAACAGGCATAGCAGGATTCACAATGGTTGAGGAACCCTTGACGAAGGAAGGAGCAAGAGAGAGTTTAGTCTGGTTTCCGTGAAGGGGTCACATTTGACTTGAGGAGTTTTTCCGTTCATTTTTGGCTTTTTGGATGCGGTAACGATTTTCTCTTCGTATCAGGCCCGCTGTAGAGCCTGCCCCTACCTTCGCCGGATTATACCCGACAGTCCCTAAAATGCCACTACCCATCCGAGCTAGGGTCAGGCGTTTTTCAAGGAAGTCCTCATGGTATTGGGCATTCTCGTGAGGGTGAAGACGAAATTTCGTCGGCCCGAGGCAAACCTATCCCTTTGTCGAGCAAGCAGTACAGCGCTTACACTTGTAGCCGTTACTACGCAGTGAGCGATGTTGCGAAGGTGCATTTGAATGGGTCATTCGAGGAGGGGGATTATCCACTATTTTAAGAGGACCTGTATCAAGGAAGAAGGTGAGATTTATGCGGAGAAACATCCAAGTCTTCCCCAACCTCTTTCTTCCTGCAACTTCGGCACGGGTAGTTGTATCGTGTGTTGGCTTTTTGGCATTTATGAGGTTGAAAAGTGTAACCTTTGTTGAAGCGGCCAATATTTTAACTGGACCATCATCTTCGACCCAGGTTCTCACATTTTGAGCGAAGAAATAAGCTACCACTCTTCAGCCTTAGCAAAAGGCAAGTAGTAAGAACCGTAAAAATTTCTCCTTTCATATACAAAGGGGTGTAATCCCAGGCGAAGGTGCTCACCACTCAGGCAGTTCCTGGCTGAATTCCAAATCGCCTTCCATGCCGGCTAACCAAGCCTACCATCCCTACGGGGTCAGTGAGCCAGTACCAGCCTACAATCGTCGGGAACGACTCTGACAATAACTTCTAATGTAGTGAAAAAAGCGTGGAAAAAGCCAAAAACTGCCTTTATTAGCCAGCGCTGCATTTTCTCCAGTTTGTGGGCTAGATTTTCGCTTCTTCAAAGGGAGGCGTGAAATTCTTTCTCAAAGTTATAAAGAGATTTCACGCATTAGGATGCGAAAAGTGCTGGTTCCAGCACAATCACTAGTGCCGCGGGGGGAAACCGCAATTTTGCATCAGAGCTACAGTGGTGCGCTTAGGCTGCTTGGCTCGAGTAAGAGTTGATAAGCTTGACTTTTAAAAATAGGATTTATTGGCTTGTTCCATTTTTCAGTCGCTAACTGAAAAGCAGCTTACCTCTGCAAGTCGGCGAATGGTCAAAATTGCATTCAAACGGACCACACTGGCTCTGAATGGAGTTAGAGTACGTGGCGCATCTACAGGGTAATCGTGCTCCAAAGCTGCCGCCTTGATTTTTTGCCCCTCGTCGGCAAGTTCTTTCGTAGGAGATAAATAGGGTGAAGGTGGATTTTCATAGGGATCGGGCACGAAGCGACTTGAGGAAATGTGTGGCGAAGCGTTCCTTACTACTATTTCCCACAGCTACAATTGGATATGAAGTAACAGCAAGCGTAAACATTCAAATTATTGGTTTAAGAATAGAAACGCAGTTGGTATGCAAGGCATAGCCACCCAAGCGCCTTTTTGGGAAAACAATGAGGGGACAGTGGCAGCACATTCGTTAGCCACTGAGGTAGCTGAAGTGGAACAGCGAACGAGCGAACGAGGAACAACGACTGCGAAGACCATTACCCTGTCATCATCAATTCTCCAAGTACAATTAGGAAATCAAACATAAAAACCATTATGAAAAACCTTTTCCCAAGAAAAGCCAAATTGTCCTGACGACAAGACAATCTCAAGGGAAATTGCCTTAATGTCTGGGAAACGAGGAAAATGGGCTCGAATAGTCGCTCCATGGGCTTGATCCTGCGATATGCCAATCAAAATATGTATCAACCCCTGAAGCAGTGACGTGATGGGCCATGATTGACAGAAACCGACCATGTAACTGATTCATGACAAAACCTTTGCTCACACTTAGATTGAAGGTGAAGGCATCGAAAAACAAGCAGTCAAAGAGCGAACAAGCCAGTATCTGATTGAACTACGTTCATGCTGTTCAGAGAATCAGGGTACAGCATTGGTATGCGGAAGTCATCAGGATCGTACTTGGTCGCGGGCGTTTTCGGCCCATTTTGATTGTTGGTCTATCCCATTTTACGTTCCTGCGCGCTATAAACATGTCCTTTGGCGTCAAGATGGGGGTAGATTATGTAGCAACTCTCGGAGCAGAACATGGAGGGGGCGGGGGGAGAAGGAGCGGTGGAGGGAGGGATCGTGCTCACACCTCTAGTTACCATGGATTGCTTCGAAGTGTCTCATGGTGTCCAGTTCTTGTGACCATCTCGTGCAAAATTAGCGTTCCATCCTCTATAGCACGAAAGATTGTTCCTGGGTGGTTATATCTGTGGTACTGTCAAATCGTGAGTAGTTGGGGGATGCGAGCCGGGAGATCTCTGCGGCGGCGGAGCAGCCAGCACTTGCATCAGGTCCCAGTCGCATTGGTCTGAAGGTGCTGAAATAAGCGAGCACACTAGCTGAGAACTGCACTTAGCAAATGAGCGTTCTGAATATACAATTTATCTAGTCCTGGAAGGAATCGGTCAACGTTGAACGCTGTACTCGTTGAGGTTTATCCGGTGGCAGGCGATTCACGTAAAGTGATGGCAGCTGAAAAATTCCAAAGGTTTCCAGTTCGGAAGTACGCGCATTGATCGGTCGAACGCGCGACGAAGCGTTGCAGTCGCGAAGTCTGAACGCTGCCTAAATGAGTATAATCGGTCACTGATCAGGGTGATTAGTGACCGATTAAACTCATTTACCTTTGGAAGCGGCAGTGGTAGCAATCACGGTCAAGTTCAAGGGGAGAGGGCTAAGACAATCGTTTTTGCCGCCCCTTCGCGCTCAAAATGTCTTCTTTACCCTGGAAGCGTCATCATCTCGGGGCGTGACGGCACGCTTCTCCCTCCCCCTCTCCCGCCAGAGCGGCCAACTACGATTGTCTCGTCACATTCTGAGTGCCATAGAGCCAAAGCGTAGGCCAAATACTCATAGAGGGGAAGAAGGGGAGGAGATCGTGCAATTCGGCAGCCTTATGATAACAAAAGGATGTTCTCGAACGAACTTAGAAGTTTTTATCGTCCCTCATGTGGACCACATTTACCAGCCGCTTTGATAAAATTGTTGAGCTGGAGGTAAATGGAAAAATGGGGTTATGAGTTGGTCTCAATTGGAGAAACTCTGTCACCATATTTCATCATGGGGATGTCATACTGTAAAGGCAAAATGTTCAACGTCATAACGTCTTCCTAGAAACGGTCACTGCTTCAAATTAACTTTGGAAATAGAGTTATATTCCTGACGAAGGTAATATATGTGCTATGTTGGAAATTTTCTTGAAAGTAATCTAATAAGAGTTTGAAAAATGGCAAGTGCAAGATTCGATAGGTGTGCAATTAGAAATCATATATGATCTGCAAAAACTTTTGTAAGAACTTTCGTCGAGAGAAAGTTACCGAATGAAGTGAGTGCATACTGTAGAACTCGCAATGCCAGCCTATGAAAAATATAAAGCAAGGGAACCTGCAGAAAAACGAAAAAAAATAAATGAGGAGATTCCATTGCAAAGAGCATTGAGCCATTGAGCTGGAAGGGTAAGAGCGGCCCGCTAGTGTGTGGATAACGCAATCGCCCGGTGAACGAGAGATGCGGGTCGAGCTCCGTGTGGGGTCTGACTTTTACCCCTAAATAATCGTGAAACGAGGAAAATTAACGAACCTGGAAACCTGGAGAACGTGAAAAATTTGTTATGCCGTTAATGATGCAACAGCAGACCTCCACCTATTTATAATTTTTAATTATTTTTAGGTGGATATCCATAGGCTGTGAGGTAAGTGTTATAGGGTGGGCAGGGGGATGGGGAAGATGTAGAGTAGTGCACCGGCAAGTGGGATCGCTTACTCCGCGCATCGTCCGGGGTTGAATTCCTAATTCCAATGCCTCCCTCCCGGATAAGCGAACCTCGGTCAGAGGCAGATGAGCCGTCGAAAGTTCGAGGACCTCGGGGCTGGAAAGCGGAATTGCTTGAGCTACTGACTTGCCCTTGCCAAAAGTAGAGGGAAACTTCGAAAACGCCCCAAATAAGACTCTCCTTGTTTCGAGCTACAGCCAAAAAATCTTTAGGAATTTTGCGTGAGAGATCAGAGGGCGAGAGGGACATTCAGATGAGCAAGGCGATAGATGTGAGAGCTAGCAGCGTGCAGTCACTTGGTAAATCCTGCGCCTTAATGCTCCCTTCCTACGAATTTCTGACGTTCGAAACTTGTGCGAAGCTTCAAACATTACCAATCCTTCACAAACGGCTTTGAAGGTCGTAAATGATCACGGAAGATGCCCGCAGACGAATTTCCGTGGAAAAAACAATGATGTGAACAGCAGCTGGCTCACGCAAAGTCATTATTTGGGCCAAACTGCATTCAAAATGCCACCACGAGCCTAATTAGAGTGCGCGACGTTTTCCAAAAAGGATGATGCTTTTTGATGCTTTTTTCGATTTTTTCGATGCTCAAGGCTTCATGCTTTCAAACTCTTACTGTACTGTACTTGCTTTCACTCCCTTATACTTACCATACATAGCTCATCAACCCAAAACTCCCTTCCAGCACTCCTGGGACAACTCCAGAGGCTCCACGGCACGGCTTTGTCCACTCCTACTTTGACATAAAATAATTTCCAAAGCCCCATTAGCAGTTTGTTTGGTGACGGAGCCCCTCCCCCGCCTCTTGACGGTTGGTCAGTGATAGGGAGTAGGGAAAACTGCTGAGGGTGATGGAAGATGGCAGGTAGGATTGGGGAAGGGGGGAGTCCCGCGAGAGAGAGAAATTAGGGGAGGTGGAAAGGAGAGATTAGAGGACGATTGAATAACACCGCCTGATTCTTCCAACTCGATGCTGCGCCCTGGCTGAGCATCATTTCTCTCCATTACTGTCTTTTATGCGGCCCCATTCAAAACATAAAAGTCCACCCACTCTGCCCCCTTCGCTCTGCCCTCTGACTCGCACAACAAAAACTCGTGACCGGACTGCAGAGTTGAGAAACGAAAGTAGAAATTACTAGTGCCGTCACGATTTTACTAGTCCTTTTAATTAGTGGAGTCTCCTTCTCGTGTATCAAACATCTTTCCCAGTAACTCAGATATGCCCACCACCTCCCTATCTGGCGCGGGGCTAATAAAGAACGACGAGTTCTACCAGCTGTACGTTGAATGGGTTCTTGCCGAAGGAATGCAGCGAACTTACTGGCATTTTGATGGTCAAGTATGTGTTGAGGAAGTGCTGTACTAGGGGCGGGTCGCATACGCGACATTTGAACCAGAACAGCGACGGGTCAAGCCAACAGTCAAGCAGGGGAGCTCTGCACTACGCGCGTTCGTGCAACGCGGGACCAACGACGTGCACCTTAGTGCACCATTGGATACACTATAAAATAGTCAATCTCCCTGCAAGTGAGAGGACTTGTAAAAAAGAGTGGACTGGAGCGCAGCCGGCAGAGGCTGTCCCACCAATTCTTAACGGCTCAGATGGCATCAACTGGTGGAAAGGGCCAGAAGGGCACTTCAGTCTTAACAGCTTCGCGCGCCGTCTTGATTACAGGGAATATTTACTCTTTAATATTAAATTAACGTAAGTAGATAGGAAATACTTAAGCTTGGTGGGCTTTTTGTTGCTAAAAAGGGCAAGCATCGTGGCAATTGATAACTATGGTAAGTGACGTCTATAGATAATAGATCCCGGCAAGTGGGCGCGCTTAGGTTTAATTACTCTGGAAAGGGCACTGATGACGAAAACGGTGAGACCCTTGAAGAAGTCCTTGTAAATGCTAGGAAAACACTGAGGAGGAGAAACGGAAGTGCTGCAGCGAATACGGGTTTAATCAATAGTTAACAGCACAAAAAACAGCACATAAGAAGTTCCTTCGAAATTACTTGGGAACATGTCGCAACTGAATTGATGAACTGGTTTGAATCTGCGGCTATAAATTTACAATTTCAGCAGCGAATGTAAAGGCAGTTGGCACGATGGTTTCCCACTCGGCCTAAAATGCTAGTAGGGCGCTATGTAGTGGGGAAATGGCGAAAGAACGGAGTGAAACGGTCAAAATCCGGCGAAGAAAAAGCCTATTCTCAGTGACTTGAAAATCGATTTCGGACGAGTTTTCCTGTACGTACCTGCCAATCCGCAGCTTCCGAAGATTCGGCTGCATACTGTGTAGCCCATGTATGAATGCAGGGCATCAACGGCGCTCCTACCAATCTTTGCTTCATAATTTGCTCAGCAGTGATGCAATGCGAGCGTCAAAACGGCTCGTCCGTTTGTGCGGCGGCAAGGAAGGCGTTTGGGGCGGAATGTTGTTGCTCGATAGGGCGTTATAGGGGTACCCTCTTTGGAAAAGGCGCCATGGAGCGCTGTCCGAGGTCACGGAACTTCTTTTGAGGCGGCAGTCGTTACAATCTACATAGTATAGATTTATCGTGCCAACTGCTTAGATGCATCCGGTCACTTGGGCATAATCGAAAACGGGGAGGGTGCAGCAAATATGAATCGAGCCCGAAACCGAAAGTGTTCAGCTTATGGCTACTGCATAGTTTTTGAGGTGGCAACGTGGGTGCTCACGAAAGAGTGGCAGATGCTAAACCTCTGATCGAATTCTGCCTAAGTTAAGTAAGCTCCCTATTCACAGCACATCATCGAGATGGGTTACCCATTTCCTTCCCGAAGCGACTCGAAAGAATTTAAGTCTGGTCCACTCGAACATCGCAAAGTTCGTGAACAGTGATATTTCACTGTGTTGGCCACACGCGCATTCATTTGACTGAACAACTCCAAGTACTTTGCAGATGCATGGCGCATTTCGGAGCGTATTCATCGACGTGTTGTGCTTGGGGAAAGGTAACGATACCACGGTCGAGTGAACCGCTTCGCGCGTGCTGATACGCGCTTCAGCACTTGATCGTAGTGCTGTAACTAATGCGATGCGGCTTAATGCTGCATGCAATCATCTAACGATGCACAACTTTTCCTCCCAGACAAATCTAGCAAACCCTGAGAGGGCAATCTTCGGCTTAGGAGAGGGAGGTGGGTTGGTGGGGCAGGCATAGCTTATTTCACTACTTCCTCTTGAATGACCACTTTTCACCTCCAGCCTTGTGGACTCTTGTCAAGTGTCAGCGAAGCTCATGCGATCACCAGGTATCGATGGGAACTATGAAAACGCTCCGCCCGCCAACTCCCCATGAGCCCCAATGGCGCTGCATCCGCGCCCAGGGTACAGCATCGTTGCGTGAACCGCATATGCAGGTCGTAGTTCTGCCTGGGCGTGGGGGGGGGGGGGAGGGGAGGAAGGTCGTATGGGGGACTTTAATGAGAATTTGCCGCGTTGGGAAAAAATTCCCCCGACTGTTGACTTTCCGCGTTTTTCCTATTTCATGCGTACTATATCCCCTCCCCGCCCCTCCCCCGCTCGACAGCAAAAGTCGAGAAAATTTCGGAAAAGGTGGTAGGAAAATGGGCAGAATCCAAGAAATTTTCGCGTCTCACATTGGCTATTTGGCTATTTACCCCCCCGCCCCTCCCCGCTCGAAGGGAAATTCTTTGGGTAGGTGTAGGGGAGGAGCGGGCTATACCTAGACTCTCTTCTGTGGTCAGGGAGGGGTCGTACCTACACACCATTTCACACATCACGATGCTGTACCCTGTCCGCGCCGAACTCAATTCAGTCCGGATTTAGTACTATAAGAACGGCGAGAGGGCAGATGTTGGCCAGTTGAAACAGCACTCACTCCTTCATCTGCTGAGGAAGTTTCAGAAAACGTAATAGTTAACGCCTCTGATCCAAAGTGAGAGCACCTTTACCGTCACTTTCGTAGTCGCCAGAGTATTTACTTCTTTCATATAAGGTTTGTACTACAATTTGTACACGCTATCGTGTACGTGGCTATAAAACTTGTCCAGTTGTAGTCGTGTGTAGGTGCTCATGTTTACATCATAAAGGACCAAAGAATACAAAATACTACTGTCGAACGTCACTGAGTTATCGCTTTATCATGTGCACTAGCTTTGGTTACAAACTGCACAACATCTCCGTGGATAAGTACCTGCCACATGCGGAGTAACTGATGCGGCCACCCCTGACCATCCGCCGAGCACGCTCGCTCTGCGCTCCTCTTAGTTGCCTTTGGTGCTCCTGCCGTGTGGACTCGTGGTATCGACTCCAGGTGTGTGTGCTTGAGGATAGAGCGAGAGCCCACTCTCGAGTGGGGAAAGTTGCACGCTATTGCAGCTGCGCACCCGTTCGCCTCGCACATGGCAGGAATCGTTGTTGTGAGGGCACAGTTTGTCATTAAGGCTTTTAAGTGAAGCTTAATAAATGTACAGTGTTGCAGGGAATGAAGTGTCTCTATTTTCCTTCTAGTGGATGCAGTTACTCAGTCTATGTGAGCCCCCTCCTGAAAATGCACAGTGATATGAACGCACCGACATGAAGCAACTGAATTCGGTATTGCCCGGAAACTAAGCTCACGAATTGCTTCTTTGCGTCATTCATTACTAAGTGCCATTCCACACGAACAGCACAAAAAAACGAAAAAAAGCATAAAAAGAAAGCTCGCAGGCAGAAAATAGCTCAGAGTCCCACGCACATTTGGGGAACACCTGAAAGCAACGAACTATTGCACTGGCAGCATTGGTTAATAGAAGCAGTGCCAAAGGATGTTTTACACTGCTGAATGGTTTACTTTTAATTGCATACACCTCAGGAGATGTATCCTATAAAAAGCAGAAAGACTTATGAGCACATGGGTAGTCAGCAGCAACCTATTCGTTCTGGATTATGCTCTCCGTGCCACCAAACAACAATTGCGCAGAACGACGTTAAGTGCAAGATGACCATTGGTAGAGGGCGGTTCATCTGCCGCGGGGTAATGAACCTTCATTTGATGGCGATCACAGCCCACTCCTTGTTACTATCAACTTGCGAAAGTGGGACAACCTTGGAGACGTGAACAAAATTATTTCGGCCGTTGAAGGAATTCTGCGGAATGTTTCAGAGCGGGCTATACCTTACGTTGGTTATCTTTCGGATTGTGCGGTCTAGATCTCGCAAAGCTGTGGGCATAAAAACTTACTTGAACTGAACTTGGCTTAAGTACGTCTCACATCGGTCCACACACGGGGTCTACTTAGCTTTTCAATTAAAAAATCGGCTTTTTTTCTGGAGTCCATTAATGAAGGCCTGAAGATGTTTTTGACTACCTCTATAGATTTCTCTTAGGAAATGACCTGATAGTGGATCATAAAAACCATCACAAGACTAGTTTTATTAGCCAAAAATGTTCTCCGCTCGTTCGTTGCACGCTGATATTTTCTTCCTTCGAGGGTGTTTAGATGTCAAGCTATGAAATCTACCAGCCTCTCATTATAGGCGGGTGGAGCGTAGGATTTCATGGAGTGATAAAGGGGGATAGAATCGGGAACATCATTGGTAGGTGACGAGAAACAGAAACAACTGAGAACTGGCCGAAAATATTCGAGTAAATTAAACGTGAGCTCTGAGCGATCCTTTCAGGAAAGAGGACATAACTACTGCAAGTGATTCAATTTGAAGCCTAAGTGCTCTCACGTCTTCTACAGGAAGCATAAGTGCGAAAAGTTGAGCTGAAATACGTCTGAAAAGCTCTCCAGCTCCCGCCTGATGACTTGAATATGTGCCTTGGAGGAGAATTCGAAACGAATTCCAAGAAGTAATATCTCGCGGTAATGGGCAAGCATTAATTGTTAGCACATTAGCACGATAGACGTGAAGCCCAGATGAAGTCCAGGATCACTTTTGTTGACCGCTTTGCCATATACCAGCACTGTTTTAGTTTTAAGGGACCTTGACATTTTGGGAAGCTACTCGAATCTCGTGGATGTCTTTGGCTGGAACCTAATGCTCTCTGCCTCTCGTCTGAGGCAGCAAGGCGCTTTTGATGCGACTGCTGACGGAATGACTTGCGGGAACAATCCTGGTATAACTTATATATATTTTATCACTATACTACTTATATATATTTTATTTATAACTAAAGACAGGTACTATAATAGTGCGTAGAAGGAAAGAATTCTTGGTTGACCTAGGGGACAGTTGACCCGAGGACAGGGTACAGCATCGTTGCATGGTGGGGGCGTAGTTTTCGGCTGGGGAGGGGGCACACCGGGCGGTTGAGGATTTAACAGAAAAATTCGCCGTACTGGGATAAATTTTTTTCCGAATCGTTGATTTCTTGCGACTGTTTTTTCCTGTTTTCATATGTCTAGTATAACAGCGCCTCCTCCGCTCGGCGAAAAATACCGGGTGTAATAACTGAAATGGCGGGGAAATTGGTGGGTATGCTGGGGAAGCAGAGTGGTGTCGCAGCCGATCTAATCTTAGTTGGGGGGGGGGGTCCGTACGAAAGACCTTTCTCGAAAGGGGGATCGTACTGTTTGTCACACATTTTAAGCACTTCACGATGCTGTGATGCAATAGCTTTACCAGTGCAGCAAGTTAACGCAGGCGCTTCTTACTTCTTACTAACACCAGGTACGTCCGTCCCTATTTCTCCTTGGCGTCAAAAATATTCCGGAAAAGCAAACGATGTGTCAGAAGAGCTACAGTAATCAAGGATTATACAAGAAGACCCGTGCCTTTGACAGGGCAATACTGTTTATAGGATTGCGGCAATCGCATCTACTTGCCGTTCGGAACCGGGATGCCCTATTGAAAAGTGCGAGGTCCTACAAAATGACTTGCACCCGGTGAACAAGTCAGTGTTCGTATCCTCTTGAACAAATCTGATACCAATTTACCGTCCCCCTCGTGCAGAAGGCTTGCTTGACGCGCTGAAGGTAGGCGAAGCCGGAATTGATCCCAGATAGCGCGCACAGTGATTGTTCCACTTGCCACTATCTCGCTTCGTTGATATTTATTTATTAATTATTAAGTATCAATTTATTTAAAATTTTAAAATTCAAAAGCATTACTGTTACTGTGATTTCTTATGAGGATACTTGCTTATTTGTTCTTTTGTTTACTAGCACCTACGTGCACCATCGACAGCGAAAAACACGACTGCTAGTAGCACCAGGGCACAGCATTCGATGGGGATTTTGGTCGAGCTTTTACGACCCCCCCCCTTTTTTTCAGGGGCTGGTACGACCCCCCCATGCTCGTACGATGGCTGACATGGCTGACTGTGGTTGTGGTTTATACTCGGCGAAAAAGTTGTCGAGCGGGGGGGGTACTAGTACCTATAACACAGAAAATTCATAAAACTCATGAAGTGAACCACGTAACTCCTAGCCAGAAATTACTCCCCCCTCCAAAACGTCCGCAAAGCGAGAAAAATCAACTATAAAAATAAATTTTTCCCAGAAATACGACCCCCCCCCCTTTTGGCGGCCAAATACGACCCCTATAGGGATCCCACGAACGCTGTGGCCCATGAGTAGCACACGAAACCGAAGCAAAAATCATCACCGACACATAAGATAACACAACCATTAAATATACCAACTAAATGAGGGGAAAGCAATAAACGGAGGATTAGTTCAGATATATGAGAAGAAGGATCAGCCCGACGCAAACGCAACCAGCCTATTCCGAGGCGGGCCCAAGCAGATACCTCTTTGATCTAAATACGAACCTAGACGTACAACCCAGACCAAAGTGAAACTACATCGTGAGCCTGTGGACCAGGCTCACATGTTGATATTGTTTCTGATTTGTCATTAGAGAAAAAAATTCTCAAAACCCCAGCTGTCTAGAAGAGAGAATTAGGTGAGCTTCAATGCAAGGATGACCGTAGGCACTCAGGACTCACAATAGCGAATTTGTCGCTGCTACAATGAGCGTAAAATTTGCACCGCCAAACAACTACTTCAGTGGCCTTTTTCTGGTCTGTTACAGGGCAATGCCTCGAGATCCCCATGAATAGTCAAAAACATCTTCGTCTTCATCCGTCAGACAATTTTGAAAAAAAAGTAGTCATGTGCTTCTCGAATGAATCCTGCAACTCACTAGTTGAGCAGTTCATGCGTGAAAAGCCGATTAATCGCGAAGAAGAAGCGATATGCGCTATATTCCATCGAATTGTGATTCAAAATGGAACATAGTGGGGAAGGAGCGGAAGATTCACCCCTGAGGAGATCAGAAAGAGCTGAAAGCCGGGGAACTGGGAGGAACTCAGAGGTGAGAACCGCCTCCTTTGTGCGAAAAGAGGTTCTTGCGAGTCGCGAAGTGGTTCGCCTATCCAGGAGTTTTTACAGATTGCACCGAAATAGCCTGGCACCTCGACAGCACTTCACGAAATCACATGCTATATTGGGTTAGTGCTTCTGCCGCCCACTACGCTTTTTTACCCAATCCTTCAAGTATTGTACTTGGTTTATTTGGCTTAGCTCATACACCACTCGAGTCTCCTTCCCTTGGAGCTCCCATCCCATCAGGTCTCCGCAAGTTCTCACACACATATTGCAGTAAAATACATTTCCTACAAAGGTCGTGCGAGTCAGTTATACAGAAGTGCCTCCTGCCGAGCGTTTTCTCCCGAAAAGGACTTTTCAACGCAGAAAATGAGGCTACTGCTAAAAAAACCAATGAGTCTTCACAAAAGGGGTGGTACCGATTCCCTCTCAAAGGGGAGGGAGCGCTTCGATTACGACCGACCCATAACATTTGATGAGTTTTTCAATACCTGTCCTATAAGTGCATTCACACCCAGCCAAAGACTGACGGAAGCTCAGCTACAAGCGTTTGTCACCGGTAAAATCAACATCAATTCTGGGAGATTGTTTTGCGTAACGAATTCCAGTGTTTTGCGTAACGAATTCTAGTTTTGCAATATTCAGAAAACAAAAAATTATTGTTGCACGAGGAGAAAGGGCACTGATAGTAAGGCTGTGGTCTGTACACTCCATAAAGAAAGCTGTCTCAATGATAGGTCGCTCTAATGACCAAAACGAAACAAGACTTCAACAAGTGGGTTTCGGAATGGAGAGAACTACTCCAGTTTAACAAAGGCTCCAAAGATGTGGACAAGCCTCAGGAAGCTAGATCGGTCTCGTTCGGCGGACCCATGCCTGAGAGCACACTTAACGATCCGATCACGACCTGTTCGCCCCCTCATGGTATACCATCGAAAGCGTTGCCAACAGTATATTCCTTGCTGATCATGTGGGTGAGGTCATTTGAAGTCACATTTCCCTTAAATGACGGAAAGAGTAAAAGGGGGGGGGGGGGTGGGCCTATGGCTCGACAGGTATAGGAAACCTCAACGTCTCATAACAAAGCGATGTGCTTTTGAGAGGGGTGCTGTCCTCTGGAATGAACGAGAGTCATCTGACTGAAAGTGATATGGGAGTTTGCTGCCTTGGGCGAATTCTCTTGGATGTAGGAGGTTTCGCCTATGAACACTGAAAGATTCCTCACACCTCCAAACGCTGGTAAATCCAATAACCATTTATGGGCACATAACTTTCACTTTTCTAAGCAGATGAAACAGGGTACTCACTAATAGTCAAGAGCCAGTTATTTAGTTTGGGTAGATACCAATCTGAAGAACAGAAAACTCTTGGCGCTACTTGATTTGGAGGGATGGGGCTAAACATGGCCTGGGCAAGTTTTGATCTGCGAGCGAACCCTGGCAATGACTAAGTAAGGCAGAAGTAAATTAGTTAGCAGCAGGCGTAACTGGTGGGCGTTTCCACCGCTCCAACGTGACCTAAATTAAGACATACCGGGACTCTTATTTTTTACGAGCGAGCGGCGATAATGGCGTTGATGTATTTGTGTGGAGTGATGATAAAAAGGAGGGCATTTGTTCATCAAAAGTACCACTATATTCTTCGGACGACAAGCTTGAAAGAGCCACAAGTTGAGGATTGTAACGTAAACGTGATGAACGAGAGCAACCAGCGTAAAAGCGCTGAAACGATCGAGTTACGAGCTGTTTCCGCGTTGAAATTAGTGAGCGCGTGCCAAATTTGTACAGCCCGTGACGGCAGTACCTCAATCAGAATTGCCATAGCGAAAAATCACGCAAGTTAATTATGCTTGCCAGCGTACGCGATGTCTTCAGAAGATAACAGAAGCGTTCTCTCCATGAAAATCACTATGATAGCGACGTTTCTCAAGTCATTGAACCCCAGTAAGCCAGCACTTTTGCGCTGATAGCCTCGAGGGTATTCAAGGTGCTGTTTTGGGAAACTGGTGTCTTTCAAATAAACTTCTACACTTCAAAATGGTTTACCCGAACAAAGCTCATTCTCTTCAGGCTTAGGCAAAAGCCTCCGTCTCTGCTGCGGTGATGCCAACTCAACAACAATTACGGTCTTGTTCGCTGCGTATGTTGGGGCGCATAAGGTGGGAGGGGAGGGGCAGTGGGTTTAGCGCGGCGCGAGTTCGTTTTCCACCGATTGTTGTCGCTTGCACTTTTCAAAAGGCAAAAAAGGCGAGAATACTGAAGGTTCAGGCGGTGTGAGAGAGATCTCTCACACCAACTTAACACCAACCTTGATCATTTTTTGTGCCACCATAAACTGAGTTCTGAGTAACAGTAACAGTAAGTTAATTGACGGTTTTCTCCAGAAAGTTAAGACAGATGCCCACTGAATTACTCCGTGATTCCGAAAGCATGTATGTCGAGAACGTCCAGAAGCAACTTATCGACATCAAGCACTCTTTCCTTCGCCACTTGAGTGAAGGATAAATTAAGAAACCCCCAGCTTCGATAGCTGTTTCGAGATATGTCACGTATTTTTCTTCAATTCTTGTTATCCTCCCGGACAAGTTTGGTGCCAGTTTGTCAAGCTTGTCAGACAGAACTCTGGTTTGGCTTGGAAGAGCTGAGCCGGGGTACGACCTGTAGACTGGGCACGTGCCAAGTAGCACCGCTCAATATAACAGAAATCAGCGTCGAACATCTTGCTGACGTGATGAAATCCAAGCACGAACCCCTCTGGGAGGCTTTTTTTGGGTGCCAGCTGTTGTGTGATATGTGGGCCTTTATTTTGAGCTTATTATAGCGGCAGCGTCAAAGACAATACAACGTGGCAGTGGCTGGCCACTTTAGCTGAGTTGGTCCACGGACCGGGCATCATCCAGACTTGTAAGACTGTTCCTTAAGAAGCTAAACTGGGATCCGGAGCGCTTTGCAGCGGCATCATCTGTCACTACACCACCTCTTCCTGCTGCTAAAAAGCAGGAAGAGGGTATGAAAGGTAAAAGACTGCATTCCAGGATCAGATGGTGAATGCATAGAATATTTGTCAACCTATCACCTGCCGTTATGGTTCCTCAACTTGAACCCATCTCGTTTTTGAGTTCATGGCTCAATTGTTGGATTATGCTCCAGTACGGGCATAGATTTAATCCCAGCGGCAACCTTGGCTTGGTGGGGTAACAGAATGTGGCTGTGTAGAACATATAAGACGTGTATTAAAGTGGCATTTGAATGTTATTGTATTGTGTGTGTTATTCTGCGTCATTGTCGTCCAATTAAGGATTCCCCGGGACGAGGGTGGAGGACATATTTGTTGGTTCGCCTAATGGATCTCGATGTTCATAGGACATTGTGAGTACGGTAGGTTTATGCCTCGAATTGTCATTCATACCAAAAAAATCATTATCACGCGCGCCCGACGTGAGTTGTTGGCAAACAAGTCTTGACCGCTAGGTTGGACCTCAAGCCTGTCACTCACCGCTTTCATTGGCAAGTGCGTTGCAGTAGGCCACCAGGGCGCAGTTCAGCTTGAAGGGGCACCAAATGGTACTCAGAAAAGCTTGTACAAGCTACATTATGAAGGCCTATGGTTTCAATTCTCCCTAAAGTGGCTCAATGTGCCAGTTCCAGCTTCACAAAGCCCCACAAAGAAAGACTTGAAGTTCTCGAAGGCGGCGTTCATACTTCGGCGGTAGTTGTCGCACCAGCGTCCGCGCGGCGACCATCACAGCGTCTCAAGGGATAAAGATCTACTTTTTGTATTCCCTCAAGCACGCTGATGGACGCTGGCGGACGCTGGCATCACGATTAGACCGCTGGTGATGCTGCGCACTTTGCTTAAGGTATATACCTATACAGGGGGGCCAAAAAAAAGTCATTTTGCCTCCATGACTTTCAAGGCGCTATAAGTTACACTTTATTAAATTTTTATCGGACATTTTTACTACCATATTAAAGAGCACATTAAATACTTATAATGATACTCCGCCAGCAGCCTTCTGGAGGAGCGCCATCGAGAGATTCGGCCGCGCGAAAGTGAGTGGGTACCGGAGTTGAGCGAGATCGTTGATTTCTCCGCCACCGTAGACCACCCTATTGAACTCCGCCCGAACCGGGTAATTGAGGGGATACAGGTCAGGTGACCTACTTGGATATTCTACCTTCTTTAGGTATTCAGCCCCCTTCCATTCCAAGTAGGTGGGGAGTTTTTCCAAGAACCCTTTGATTTCCATCTGTGGCATTAACCCAAAAACCTGGTGACAGCACAAGGTCTCCAAGAATGTACTGGGCGACCACATGTGGAGACATGATATTCTTACTTGAGGTTGGTCTGATTGTAACGCTGCTCCAGCGCTCAAGTCTTCTAGCCCGGGGGTCTCACGATAGAAAATACTTGGTTTTCCAGTTCTCAGTGCGTCCGTCCATACGCATCAATACGCGCGCGGCCTTGGCGACCTGCCGTGAATGATATCGCCGGACCGGGTAGCACTTGTCGGAGCTGCTCGATGTTGGAGGTCTTCCAGATTGAGAGTACTGGTCTCCAGGTAGCTACCCATGGGTGACTCCACACTAGAAGTTTCGCAGCTGTTTGGAGGCGACGTGAATTCCAAAGGTGTTCTCCAGTCAGGCCGCGACTGGAGATGACTTCATATTTTGGCGTACATGAAGGCGATTGGCGGCAGCGTGCTCCAGCTTATAGAGGAAGATCTTGGGTATCTTCCACTCTGGTACTCATATCCACTTCCCCTGTCTGGGCTGCGAAAACTTCGTTGATATGTGGCTCGGCCGAAATGACTTTTTTTGCCCCCCCCCTGTACACTGCATCCCCATAGGGAGGGCCACGATTTCAGAGAGGGTGGAACATCAAATAAACGTGGACGCTGCCTTTAAAGCTGATCCACTAAC
>MU913856.1:7919-32158 GCA_036418165.1 Cooperia oncophora | reverse complement strand
TAGCGCCCTATCACGCTGCAACATACCGGCTCAAACGCGCACCACGACCTCCCGCCCACAAATGTCCGAGCGTTGCTGATGCTTGTACTGCTTTCGCAAAGTACAATATGAAGCGAAGGGATTGATATGAAGCGGCTGCGGTGCTGCATGGATATATGAGTACATACATGCAGCCGTATCTACCGTAGCGGTTATTGGCACGATGCCTAACGGGAAACTCGTCCGAAATTCTCGTTTAAAACAAAGGCTTTACTTGCGGGTTTGTGACCGTTTCACTTCGCTTTTCAACATTTCCTACTACAGAACACTACCATTTTAGACCGAGTACCAAGCTGTCGTGGCCTTTAAGGGGAAGTGCGGTGTTTGCTACTTTTCAAGGAATCAAGAATTCTGCCGTTATTGGTGCACCTCCTTCTCTTGTGCTTCCTCCCCATTAGGTCAGTCGTTTGGGAACTGCAAGTGATGAGGTAGATCAAGTTGGACACGTCCCGATGGTATATACCTATCGAGATCCCTGAGATCGGGGAAGCGTTTTGTCCAACCTTGCCCGAACCTCTAGTAGCGAGCTTGTGAGAGAATCCATAAGTTCATAACCAAACCCAACCTATTCAGGGATACTTATGGCTGCCCAGTTGTTTGCTATCACTTGGTCCACAATAACCTTGGTTTACGCGCAAGGACGGAATGATGCGGAACACGACACGGTAAGGTGGTGGGATAGTGTAACACTATTATTAATACTGCAAAATAAATTCCCGATGAATGTCAGTCTCTCCGGAATGAAGACATGATGCGGCTGTCGTGAAGTTTCGCCAGAAAAGTCCACGCAGATACCACTCTCCTTCTTCCTGCAGCTGGGCTTCCCTTCTAATACAGGGACGTCATATGTGAGTCTCTAATGCGGGCTGAAGTCCCACCTCAGCCCGCATTAGAGACTCACATATGACTTCCCTGTATTGTTGGAGTGGCTCTTGTCGCTGCTTCATGTGGCGGTCGCGTTTTGAGCTAAACTGCACGCTTACCTCCGTAAAGCTTGGTCTTTGCCTTGTCCGAGGTGAACGGTCCGCTGCTGCGGTAACGTGCTAATTTCTCTACAAAAAAGTGCACTGGGAAGGGGCTGGAGGGTGGTAGTACCTCTATTAGATCCCGCCCGCTCTGCCTCACCGCCAACCACACATATGACTATAGCCAAACGCGCTAATTGTGTGCACTCTCTCACTTCTTGTTACTGTCTACCGCTGAGTGCCTGTTCCGCTGTGACACAACAGTTACATTTTGATGATAGCGCGGGCGGAGTAGGGGGGATGATACCGATGCCACTACCCTTCAGCTCCGTTCCCGTACACTTTTCAGCGGAGTGGCACGCCTTGCAGTTTCGCACCCATTCGCCTCTCACATGGAGAGGACCATCCTCGTAGGTGAGGGTAGAGTTTGCCTTTGATGACCATTAGCCTTGTTCTATAGTTCAGCTTTCAATTCGGTTACTTAAGGAATACGACTGCTTGAAGGCTACAAAATATTATCGTGGGGGGGGGAGGGCTGGCGAAAAAGACACGGTGCTCATGGAGGGCCAAGCTTTGAAGGTGTGGCTGACATACATTTATAGTTTGTAACATTGCAATTTGTAGGGGCGGCGAGCGCAGCGCGGCACGAGCTCGCGTCCGCCTGCCTTGCTCTACCAATGGTGATCGAGCAATGATCGATGTAGGAAGGAATCAGCCACTGGTGGGAAGGCCGCAGGTGGGAACCGCTGATTGAGACCCGACTGGTCGCGGTGATATAAACTGTACATTGGTCATTTAATTCAGGCACCTTCATGGTATACTGGTGTCCCCGACGATCAAAGTGTTGAATCATAAGAATAAATCAAATGGAATAAGAATAAATCATGGACTAAATCAGGGTTGTCCGAAAATTGCGCCTTACACTGTTAAAGCGATGCAGCACACGTCAAGGAACTTTCTGCGAGGATGATTCACTTCCGATGGATATACGCGATGTCCTCTGGAAACTAAAGACGATTGACTCAACCCTGAAGAAACTGTACGATCCTCCTTGCTGAGGGTGCGAAGGCGTGTCAGGGGTGCCGAACTCCAGGCAACGCCAACCCGTTCTTCTGCAATGCTCGGAACGAACAAGCGACAACAAGTGCTGGAAAACTGGCTGGCTTCGCGCCATGCCAAGCCTGATTGTCACGCCCCACCATCCGCAGCGAATAAGGCTGTAGCTGCACTAGAATACGAAAATACCGTAGACTTCCTCGAGCTTGGGGATGAATGGCTTTGCCTTCTAGCGACGGTTAAAGCAGTGATGGGCTACTTGCTCTTGTTTATAGAGGAACCATTCAGGAATGTAATACCTGGATATTTTATACACCTCATCACTCTGGAAGACGTAAGCTTCAATGGTTGACTTTTTCGGTTGTCAGTAACTACTCATTTTACGTCGTTATACAGTTTTCGACTAGCACTGAGCAGGAGCTTACAGTTACCTAATAATCGCTCACGATACTTTACTAACTTTGAGAGCAGGTGAGCGTTCAGCAAGAGCTCCCAAACTTCAATCTTGTCCTGAACTAACTTAGAAAGGACCAACTTGTGAAGAATAACTCCCGCTAATCATCATAACAGTTCTGCGTTGGGTTGACCCAGGTCGGCTGGAAACTGGAATCTCTTCTACAGGAAAGTCAAACTGTTCCAACTCATGCCTCGTTGTTGTCGTGCCTCCTCTTCGTTTTACTTTTAACTTTGACTGAGTCATCTTGAGAGAGTGGTCTCTCCTGCATGCTTACCCCCTGATATCTGCTTTTCATCGCCAAAGTCTCTTACGCGAAAAAAAAATTATCGATGGGTGGAACACTTGGCCACGGTCCGGTCTCGAACCAAGACCTCACTCTTACGAAGAAACTTTCTACCAGCTTCACCATCGAGTCACGATGCCGTCAGAGCTTGACAGCATTTGTCACAGTTTCCCATCACTCACACAACCACGTGTCATAAGGAAATACTGTTTGAAATGGAATGTTATCAATCAAGAACGAAGGTAATACTTTTAAATTGCTCTCTTTCAAGAGTATTTATGAGTAACAAAAAGGCAACATCTAGACCAAGAAGGTAAAAGAACTTATAACGATTTCTTATAAGAGGCTCATGACACATATTCTTTGAAATGCCATTATAATACCACGAGTTTTGGACGAACGATCGAGTGAAAAGTAAGATTACAACGGAAACTTTGTTTGTTGACGAACCCCGAAAACTTATAGTCCGTGCAGGTGATTGAAGTCACGTGGTCGAAACCGGTCTATGAAGTGATCTTTTGGCGATGACTACGTCAACGTCGGCCAAGATCTCACAAGAACCAATTCACACATTCACACGCGGATGTCAGGGACCGAAATCACCATGAAAAGGTCTCAAACGAAGGATGGATTTCCATGACAGACTGAGACCAGGCTAGTGCACCGTTGAAAGAAAACACAGTCTTAACTTCAGAAAAGAGCACAGGAAATTGGGAAACATAGCTTTTTCAAGGATCTCTGAACTATGGAAACCATTTTCTATGGGCTAAGAATACAGGTAATGGTCTATGTTGCGTTCTTTTGAAATACAATTTTCTAGAACTTGAAGTAATCTGATTTCGCCTCAGTTGTGCCCATTTTTACTGATTTCTCTATCTATGACGAAGGAAGGACCTTTTAAATGCGAAGGCTACTCTCGCGTTCTTCAGACACAAAAGATCATTGTTTTAGGAACAGACCCAGTACGTTGTACTGTGAGATTGTGACCAGAGGATCTGATTTTTTGAGGAATCCGACCACTCGCAGTCATCTTTCAGTCGCATGACGTTTGATCCAGTGATCTTTACGCACAGGAAACAGACAGCATAGCTTTTGGTCTTTGGTAGTCGACGAGCGTCTTCCTTCCTTCGCCATGCACGTATGTAGAGATCACACGGTCTCAATTAGGTGTAAAATATCATGATTTTGAACTGCCTTTCTCGCATTCTATGTCTCTACTCAAAATGATGACAGCTTTTTCCAACATTGAGGCTTTGTTTCATGGTAGCTCGCACAATCTATCGGCTTGTGTGAGTTTCTGTTCTACACACAAAGTCTGGCACACAGCGAATCTTCTGTCTCACCGAGCTTGTAGTTAACAGGAACTCAGGAACGAGGAACTGTCAAACTGTGACTGCCAGCTCTCCAACGCTAATTGGTGGACTGCTACAACAACAATTCCCTCCGTTTAGTGTCTTTTGGACATTAATTTTAACCTCCGACTTTTGAGCATTGATTTTTATCTCCGCCCATTTCAATTTCGAAGGTTGAGGAAACAGGATTGAATGTGGATTCGACTAAGCGAGCGTGGATCGTGTGAGTGGCTTCTTCTGCTTCTGTTTCAATACATTTCAATCACAGAAGGTTTATCTAAAAAGCATCGAAAGGCACGTCACAGTAAATATCTATACTTCAGAGCAAGACATACAATTTAGTTTTCACTTCAATTTGATTTATTTACTATAATAGTAATAATAATGAATAATAATTTACTATAATGAACTCAAAAGGCACACATAATGAACGCAGAACACGGTCAACAGAAAAAAAAAGAAAAAACATCGTTAAGTAAAAGGGTTTGCAGATGAGGCGGAACACAACCTGTAAGAGCGGGCCTCTCCACAGCAGAACTTAAGCTGCGGGTCCGATTCCGAGAAAAGGTCGACTCTAGGGCAGGGCACGCCATCTTTGTGATCATCACAACAGGGGGGTCGTATTTGCCCGCGATGGAGGGGGGGTCGTAAACGCATGGCCCATGTTGAAGTGGAGAGAGCGGTGATACACGGTACAAGTGAAAAGAAGCTCAAAAGGGACGATGTAGATGACAATAAATAGAACTAGGCACTATCGAACTATTCCTAGGCCAAGAACTAAAAAAATATTGCTGAAACTTTTTCCTCCTTCCTCACAAAAAAACTTCAAGACACTTCGCCCACCAACCCTCCTCATCTGGTCTAGATAAATCCCAATCCACTAATCCGCAAAATCTAGAAAAGAATCCATTGCAAAAGCTACCTATGAAACCGTAGAAATTGAATCCTGAGCAATTTCCTCACAACAAAATCAAACTCAACAAAACAAAATCAAACTTCAACAAAAACAAACAATCAAAATAATTCACAATCAAATGGATAAGAAAAAACTCACCAGGCCAGCTGGGAACCGGAACTATGGATTACTTTTGAATTTTGGCTGTTCGCGGTCAGCGCGCTCATACAAGCTCATTGGTGCGCGCTATTTTACGGCCTGGAGCCAATTTCAAGCCAAACACGTGAAAAGTACCCCTCATTTGAACACCCATAACTTCGTTGAAAGTGAAGCTATCGGAGAGGGGTAAGTGGGAATGAGTAGAGCTAGGTTGGCTCTTGTCACCTGAATTGAGCGATTTCAAAAACGTTCCGATTCCAGAGATTTTCCCCGTTGTGATCATCGTTGTGATCCGTCTGTGATCATTTTTGCGAACCGCGAGTCGCTACGCTTTGGACGTCCATGGCAAGCTTCATACACGGCCTTTCGTAAAAAAAGAATTGTGCCGGAAGCTTGAAGATTTCTACTTTCCAGCAAGGCTTTAATTTTCTTCCTAGGCCTGCTATTCGAAAAAATTCCCCGTTGTGATCATTTCGTAACCATCCCCCCCACGACACGAAAAATCAGCCCCTCCGAGGCCATGAAACCTCCAGTTGGCTTGAAGACTTTGGTATGCTTCTAAAACACATGTTTTCGCAAAGGGTATCAGGAAAATAGGCCATTGGGCGCCAATTGGCATCACCTCTGCAATGCGCCATGCATGGGGCTTTCACGTTTGGAAGGTGTAACTTCTAGATAGGGCTTCCCAATTGCAAGCAAATGTGCTCCTACGATCAGAAAAGTCCGGGAATGTACTTTCGTCTGTTTATTCATCGTCAGTCGTAAGTCCTTTCCATTGTTTATAAATTCGTAGCTCCTATCATCGCCCCTTCCTCGTACGTATTGTCAGTATGCTACACCAGCGCCAGAGTGCTGGACGTGCTTGGGACGTACGTAGGTACTGCGACCTCCCCGTAAAAAACCAGAAATTTTTTTGGGAAAAAATAGACAAAGAGGTTGGAAAAATCTAGGGAAGAGGTAACATGGGGAGGGGGGTCGTACTTGAAGATGGAATTAGGGGGGGTCGTATTTTTCAGGAAATGATCACAACGCAATGGCGTGCCCTGCTCCAGAGGCTCCCCGCCGCTGCCTCAACACGCAGAGAAAAGCTAACTAAAAGGTGGCTCATGGTATGACATCCGAACACCTCGCCTTCGACGGCTCGTGTACTCCGTCCCGGACCTATGTCCTCAAATCCGCAGGGAGCAGACGAATGTATTCACCAACACGCACTCACTAATGTATGCGCAGATAACGCTGAGGTAGTTATTCTGTGAAGCTCTGCGATGACTTACATCATGGCTAGGAGTCTTGCCATCCGGGGACAGTTGCATGATCATCCAAATCAAGCAATGCGTTCACGAGATTATCAGTTGCTTACATCCGCTTCCAGCTTCTAAGAGAGGGCGAGAGGGCGACTCAAGGGCTATGTAAAGGTGTGTGTTACAAGAGGACTATGCTGATGCGCTAAGCAGACACGACGTTAGTGGCAAATATGAGAGTGCATTCGTTCCGAATATTCCTGTTTGGCTCCTGGACCTGGGCATGGTTTCAGTGAGGGGATAAAGAACTGTGGAGTGTATGTAACGGTAGGACCGGCGTCGCGCGCCACAGTTGCAAACACTGTATGATTACGATGGGCGCGCGCTCGTGATGGTTTCATTATCAGGGTACAGCATGGGGATGTGCGAAATGTCGGTGTGAGTACGACCCCCCCCCCTTCGAATGGGGTCCAGGCACGACCCCCCTCCCCTCCCCCCCACCTCCACGGCTTTTTCGCCGACGACGAGCGATGAGTATATAGTCGGGGAAAAAGTTGCGGGGGCATACCATAACGCAACGTAGCAACGTATATCCCACGGGCGTAGAATGCATATAGTGCATATAAAACAAAAATTAATACGACCCCCCTTTTCCACAAGAAAAAATCAACTATCAAAATAAATTTGTCTTACAAATACGACCCCCCTCCCCAGAGCAAAAGTACGACCCCCCAGAGCAAAAGTACGACCCCCCCATGGGTTTGACAACGATGCCGCGCCCTGCAATGACAATTCAGGTCTCAGCAGAGTGGAGAGCGAGACAGAAAACTGAAGAAAACACGATCTAATTCAACAACGTAATGAGTCCTTAGCGAGCAAGTTCTCCATTGCAAGCCCGCGTTGTTTGCAGAGAGCCGCGCACGCGACACGCGTTCTGAAGACCGTTCTGAATGGTTCTGAACCTTCAGAACCACTCAAACTTCTCACGGTAATCGACCGAGGTCAGATGATAACCAGAGTAAACGTGCTGATTACGGAATTATGTAAACGAACAAGAGACGGAAGCAAGAATGTATTCTCGGGAGGTCACTATCTCGAGCTCGTTCGCGAATGTGTTGCGCGAAAGAAACCATCGGAAAAATTATTACAGCTGATGAGAAGCACGATGGGAAAACGCCTTATATTGTGTGACAAAAAAATAAGCGTGAGAAATAAACATCAGCTGAGCAGACAGAAAGTGCGAGGAAGTACTTTTTCTCAGGAAACAAAGCAAGAAGGAACCATGGAAAAATATTGGGAAATACTGAGCCGTGCAACACCAGGAAGGCTGCTCAAGACACCTCTGAAAAGGTGAGGATGACGAGGAATTAAGAAAAAATCAGAATGTCATGCATGCTGAGGCAAACTGTACGGTGAAATGCGAACCCCTCCGATAACATAGGTTAAGGAAATAAGAGCTCTATCGTATCTGGACCCCATAAAAAACCTGTCGGGTTTTCAGCTAACTTGGTAACTTAGAGTATTCTGGCGACGGAGTCTGTAGCGCGGGGAAAAAGCATTTCCAGACCATGCGGATGTAAAATCCGTGTTTAGGAGCGCAAACTGCTCCTAGAGACAAGTTTCAGCGAAACTGATGGTTCAAGATATTTTGGCAATAGTGCTTGTGGCGTGAACGCCATACGATTTCGCGCCAAGCGATGTCATATTCAAGTTTAGAATTTCAAACTACCGTGGGACTGGTGACTACGGCCAGCTACGCGGAGCGTGCCTCCTAAGGATAAAAGATTCTCAGAATTCCACTCATGAGGTTGATATATCAAACCCTGCACAATTATGATCCATGGACTTTTCAAGTATCCCGGTTCAGAGCTAAGTTGCCCCCGTGGAACAAGGACGTCCACCGTAATGGGCGTGCAAGCTAGACCACTTATCAACGCCAATTCAACAAGCCGTGCCCGTGATGTTGAGGAGGATGGGAGGAAACAAACAAAGGAAATACGAGGTACCGCTAGAGTCGTCGGCCACAAAAGGGAGTTCAAGCACGCCCCGGATCGCCACACTTGGTTCTGGAATGATAATGTAGCAGCCGCTGTGAGATTCAAAAAAATGCGTTGGATTGGCACCTCAACCCAACGGATGAGACCAGAGCGAAGTATTTTGAGGCTAAAAGAAAGGTGCAGACAATCACTAGTGCCATCAAGAGCAAGGCAGACACCTGGTCGCGAAAGTGGACACCAAGGAAGGTGGAAAGCAGATTTTCCGCCTTGTTGGGGGCGCTCCAGAGCGTCACAAGAGGCAGCGACGGAGCAGTCCTGCCCGACTACAGCGAAATCAAGAACCGCTGGAAAGAATACTACCAGGAAATCTGCAACGTGGAATTCCCACATCCGGCGCTCGTCAGTGAACCACCATCCAAGGACCCATCCCTCGAATCACCGAGGACGAGGTCGAAGTGGCTATGAAAATGAAAAACGGTACTGAACCAGAAGACATCCCAGCGGATGTCTGGAGACATTTCGGAGAGCGCGTACCTAACAGAGATCTTCAACAAGTATATAGCGGAAGGAAATATCCCTATGGTGAAAAAGTGTCACGGTGCCTATATACAAAAAGAAGGGAGATATCGCCTCACTGCTCCAACTATCGACCTATTCGTCTGATGTGCCATACTCTGAAGATATTCGAACGAGTGCTGGAAGCCAGACTCAGGAAAACAGTGAATATCAGTGGGATGCAGTGCGGATTCCAACCAGAGCGCCGTACCACTAACACGCCATCCACGTTGCTCATCGATGATGGAAAAGGCCCAAGAGTGGAATAAGCCATTTCACTTGGCTTTCTTAGATGGATAAAGCCTACGACTGGGAGCCCCGTCAACCCATTTGGGGAGTTGACATGAGCAAGTACCAGTAGCGCTTCTGAAGCCGTCCAGCTGACCTACCGCCACTCTACAACCTCCGGACGACTTTTTTAGATCCTGCACGCATCGGCATCGTGGCTTCTAAATGGCCACTGGTTTACGCAATGAACCGCGGCAGTGGCAAATGCTATTCTTCTAAGGAATGAAAGCCTGGCTGGCTTGACCAGAGCTGTGCCGGGGCTTGTGCCGAATCTCTACACCAAGAACAGGAAAAGTGATGCCACGCGCCAGTACACTATATGGCCTCTGCCAAACAAAACGTATCATATCTTGTAGTATATGACCTGCGGAGCAGCTCCCGATATTTTCAGATTAGGAGACAACATCCGCTGTATCGAAATATACACGGGATCAAAAAAAGACATTTTAAACGAGTCACATATCAGCAAAGTTTTCGCAGCCCAGACAGAGGACGTGGATACGAGTACCAGAGCGGAAGATACCCAAGATGTTCCTCGACAAGCTGGAGCAGGCTCTCGCCCGTCGCCTTCATACACCATCTCCAATCGCGCCCTTACTGGAGAATGCCTATGGAATCCACGTCACCTCCTAACAGTTGCGGAACTCCTCGCATGGAGAAACCCACGGACAGCTGCAGGAGAGCTGGCGACCGGCACTCTTGATCTGGAAGATCTCCAACATCGAGCAGCTCCGACAACGTCGCTACGGTCCAGGATATCATCTTCACCGCAGTCGCCAAGGCGCGGGTTGATGGTATGGACCGCAAGTAGCTAACGTGGGAAGATCGACACTTTCTTCGTGGACCCCAGCCTGGAGGTGAGTACTGACGGTTCCGTTGGGCATCTCGAGGAAATAGCCTTCTTTCATGTCATCGCCCGTACCATCTTGGAAATTTGATACTGCTACAGAATTAGGTGCAACCGAAAATAATCGAAGGGAGGTGAAAAACTCTCGCCCACTATAGAAATTCGTTGAGTACCTGAAGACGAAATATCTAGTGTCACCTGACCTAAACACTTCCAAACACCCGGTTCTGGTGGGGCTTAACAGGGTGGTCTACAGTGGCCAACTATCTCGCTGAAGCCAGGTATCGAATCACGGTTGGCAGAATCTCTCGATGGTGCTTCTCCAGAAGGCTGTGGCGGATAAAGTACAATATGTTGTTGAATGTGATGGTGAAAGTGTCCAATCAAAATTTAAAAAACTGCAAGTTACATCGCCCTGAAAGTCAAGGAAAAAAATGTCTTTTTGGGTCCCTCCCTGTACATTCACAAGCTCCACTAACTTGGCTGGTCTAGAGACACTTCTCAAAAGCAGCACACAGACAAAACCACATTTTTGTACCGCTTCTGATCCTCCACACAACAAGCAAAAGGTTACGGGAAAGCCAATGAAGTTACAAAGAATCCCTGACGTCAAAAAGTAAAACGTACCAGCTCAACAGAGTTGATGATTGAATAACCTACCACCCTCTCCCGCTGTTGTGATCCCCAGATTACAAAACGATAACATTTATCACTCTGTTGCTAGCACGATCTGCACAGTCCAGAAGAAAACAGAAGAAGGTACATAATAGTTCCATCTTATGACTCACAAAGTTAGTGCGACAGGCCAGATTTTTCCCCTGGAAAGGGGGAGAGGAAAAAAAATGGAGCTGATAAGATCCGATAACAGGTTCCAGGACAAGATAGGTGCATAGCGCAGGTCGCGGAAAATAGAGGAAGCGACCTACAGAAGGATGGCAGGTGGGACGGGATCACTATTGGTGAGTGATAGAAAGCGATCGGAACTGATAAGATCCGATAGGAGGTCCTGGAAGATAAGAGGGGCGGTGTTCATAGCGCAGGTCGTAGCAAAGGTAGGAGGTGATCCTCAGTATGTATTATAGCCAGTGGGACGGGAACACTATTGGTGGGTGGTAGACAGCGATCAAAGGTGATAAGATCCGATAGGAGGTCCTGGAAGATAAGAGAGGGGATATTCATAGCGCAGGTCGTAGCAACGGCAGTAGCTGATCTTTAGGAGGTATTATGGCGGGTGGGACGGGAACGCTATTGGTGGGTGGTAGACAGCGATCAAAGGTGATAAGATCCGATAGGAGGTCCTGGAAGATAAGAGAGGGGATATTCATAGCGCAGGTCGTAGCAACGGCAGTAGCTGATCTTTAGGAGGTATTATGGCGGGTGGGACGGGAACGTTATTGGTGGGTGGTAGACAGCGATCAAAGGTGATAAAATCTGATAGGAGGTCCTGGAAGATAAGAAAGGGGAATATTCATAGCGCAGGTCGTAGCAACGGCAGTAGCTGATCTTTCAGAGGTATTATGGCGGGTGGGACGGGAACGTTATTGGTGGGTGGTAGACAGCGATCAAAGGTGATAAAATCTGATAGGAGGTCCTGGAAGATAAGAGAGGGGATATTCATAGCGCAGGTCGTAGCAACGGCAGTAGCTGATCTTTACGAGGTATTATGGCGGGTGGACGGGAACGCTATTGGTGGGTGGTAGACAGCGATCAAGGGTGATAAAATCCGATAGGAGGTCCTGGAAGATAAGAAAGGGAATATTCATAACGCAGGTCGTAGCAAAGGTAGGAGGTGATCCTCAGTATGTATTACAGCCAGTGGGACGGGAACACTATTGGTGGGTATGATGGTGAATTGGTGATGTCAGTACGACCACAATCCAGAGAACAGGGTATCGCTGCAGTTATCCTTCAAGTTCTCATTCGGTTTTTTTAGGCTGCGTTTATACTTTGCGGCAGCGTAGCGTAGCGCTTCCAGCGTACGCCAGCGGCAGTGCCGGGGAGAGGATGGATATCGATCTAGCGTTCCCAGCGTCACCAGCGTTTCACCAGCGTTTTGCTGGCGTTTGCAGCGGCAGGGGAGTAGAGACTATGTGGCCGTAAGAGACGCGCAATCGATGTGTATTGTAGAGACTATGTGGCCGTCAGAGACGCGAATCGATGTGTATTGTAGAGACTGAGGGCGAGTGAGAGACGCGCAATCGATGTGTTTTGTACCCTCCAGCTCTCCCATAGTCTCTACTCCCCTGCCGCTGCAAACGCTAGCAAAACGCTGGTGAAACGCTGGTGACGCTGGGAACGCTAGATCGATATGCATCCTCTCCCCGGCACTGCCGCTGGCGTACGCTGGAAGCGCTACGCTACGCTGCCGCAAAGTATAAACGCAGCCTTAGAGAATCGGCGTTTCAGGAGGGTGCACGGCACGAAGCAGGCAGTCCTTATCCCTGAGACGAAATAGGCTTGGCATTTGAATGTGGTATAGAATGGGTTACTCGTGCGTTATCACGGATTGAAGATCCGTCGTCTCGTTCAGTGTTGGAAGGGGACTTTGCCAAAACTGTGTTGAATTTAGAATATCTCATCAAAGGCAAAGGCACGTTTAGTCGAAGTACGCACGCTGACCACATCTCAGGGAATCGTACCGTTGGTGGGACACACAGCCTTATGGGTGGACAAAAGACAATAGAAGGCAAAGATGACATAAAATTACAAAAACAACAAAGAACTGGTAGAAAAAAAGAGACGAGTTGGGATTGGCTTTAGTTGCGAAACGGCTAGTTCAAACCGAGTTAACCGCGTCGCGACAACTGTGCGGCAAATTCGCGTTGGAGCGCATTACCTTTCTTAGTGAAAGGAAGCAAACAGCTCAGGCAATTATAACTTCTTCAAAAAAGGTTCCTTTTGTGAAACGGAAAAACGCTTCATAAAGCACTAAACCCTTAGTCTTGGAGCGATGCTTAAGTTTCGCCGAAACAGCAGAAATGTTTTCAAAAGTCTCCAGTTTCTCTCTTCGTATAACTTCGGTGCTGTCATAAATTTCGTGACATAGAGAAAAATGTCATCATTTTTGAGGATCTGTGGCAGGATGATAGGGAATGTGTGCGGATTTTCATTGACCGGTTAGCTGCAAATGATGGGGCTCGTCCGTGCGGCTGCATTTAGCGCAGCATCGACCCGTATTTTTTTTTGTTTCGCTTTTAGCAAGCAAAATGACCGTATCATAAGGTTCGTGTCAGTCGTTTTCACCGAATCTGATCACTCACCTGGCTACCAGTTGGTGGTGGCAATGGATTCGGCGGTGTGCCAAACGCAGCCACGTGAACACGCCCGCAGCGAGCCAGATTATGTCCCTCAGACGACCACAATTTCCTTCGCGCGCAATCTTTTGCAGAACCAAAAGCACTTTTGAAACCCCAATAACTCCTCCTGCCAAAAGGCACTACAGTTCTCATGCAGACCATTTAGTTCAATAGATATTTCGCATGGAATTCTGACGGAAGAAATTCCGAGCTACTCAAAAGCTCGATTTCCCTCTCCCCTGTTGAACAAAACTCAATCGGAAACCGTAGTATTCCTTGAGGTCGCGTAGGCTCCTTTGACCATCACCGATTGATCTCGACTGAGTGCGCGTTATGCATTACGATTCGCTGGTACAAAATGTAATTTCTAAAGGTAAGCAATTTTCGCAGCAAATTTTTTGCAACTTTTCAAAGAGCTCGGGATGGTTGACAGCATATGCGAGCCTGATCCTTATATTATTTAGTCATCTCGGTACTTGCAAATTATAATAACCATTGATATTATTATTTACATACTTATTTACTTATTTATTTATTTATTTATTTATTCGAGTGCACTAAAGGGTGTTCCACAGATCTAATTGTAAGTTACCAAATACAAAAAACACACTTAGCGCTGTGAAAAATGGAGGCAAAAGTCAAGGGGAAAGAAATACACTAATAAGGGCGAGCGAAGAGGAATGGGAACCGAAATCTTGATTGTGACAAAACTGTGAGTCATTCCCTCATTACGTGGAGGAAAGGTCCACCCGGGAAGTTCTGGCCCTTGGTCCAGAACGCAAAGAGAAGATAACAGTACTGGGGCTTGTTGACAACATAGCTGGGTTACAAACGAAATGGGACTCCAGGCGAACAAATCAAGAGGAGCTCCGCAAGTTCCCCATCCTTCAGGTTCCTCAGACGACTAGCCTCCACAGCTCAAGCCCAAGCTGCTCGGTACAATTCACGAACAACACTCAGCTTATCGGTCCCCCAACCTTATGCGAAAAATTGTGAAGAAGAAAAGAGCCTCAAAATAGGCATGCATATGGCCATCAAAGTCTGCAAGGGTGCAGATTAACCAGCAGAGCTCCAAACAGATTTAAATACTGCCATTGAGTCAAGAATTTTGCGGTGCGGCGCAATACGCTCAAAGGAAGGAAGAATATCGACCATATACAGTCCTCATCATTGCAGACCGGTGGGGCGGGTGAGCCGCGCTGCGGGTGACGCGGCTGTGACGCGACTGTCAATGAGCCGTAGTCACTGTGCTTAACCATTGCGGTGTGCCCCACCCCCCCCCCCCATAGTTTGCGCTCGTGAACCCTTCGTGACACAACGCGAACTGTGGTTCGATAGCACACCAGATAGGTAAGCGGGACGACGGTATAGCAGTGGGACGATTGTTCGAATCTTTGGTGCATTTAGTATTTCTGCTTTTTCTTGAAACGTATGCCACACACATCTAAAGTGGTTTTACGTGGGCCATCAGGGCCCCTCTCTGCTCCTTATTGAAACTTGTGGATGTCTTTCTAGAGAAATTGCACCCTCAAGTAGTAGGCCATATACACCTTCAATCTGCTTCAAGCGCTTGAACCGGAAGTTTTCTTTTACTATTTTTGGTGAATACAACGTGTCCGGGTGACGCAGGGCTTCGACATTTGCAGTAGTTCTCCTCAACACTCATCAGCCATAAGCTTCTTGCGATCCAATAGCTGGGAAGATGTTGTGCCCAATTTCGTTGCTATTACATCTAGTGAAAGAATTCGGATCCTGCGAAATTGCGCGACCACTATCCCGAAAAGAGATGAAGACTCCAGAGAAGGCTTCTGGTCGACTTCGTGCCACGCGCTGTGCAGCAACCTTATGATCGATTGTGAGGAAGATAGCTTCGTTGGAGACGATCGTACTGATCCCCCCTGGTCACCTGATAGGCTATGATGAAAGTTATCCAGACTAAAAGAGGAGCTTCAATCACCTCCAAGGATGTAGAGTCCCGTTAGAGGAGGTGGTTTGAAAGTTCTCATTGCTTAAGGTCTTCACTTTTGTACAAGTCCATAGCATAGTATGCGTGTGGTTTAGGTGAATGAAGCCATAGCGTTCTACCGATCAAGTACAAGGAAGAGTCGCACATTTTCGTGCATGAAGAGCAGGTTGCGCTTTATTGCTACCGAATACCACTTGCGGAATTGAGAGAACGGCACTATCTACATTTTACTGCCCCAATCATCCGATCGAGCCAATTTTTGAGCGGCTTTTTTTTCTCATTTTCTCTCAAGCTTGGCTCAAATGTTGTATTCCAGAATAATTTGACCTCCTCAATACGAATATCACATCCGCTTGAATCCGGAACCTCCTGACGCTCGCGCTACAGGCGCCGGCCCCTTGACGCGGGCCCCAGTTCGGGTTTCGTGCCGAGCAATGGTCGTTCATCTTCAGGGAGTTTCGCCACCCCAGGAAACAAATTTTAAACGTTTCTGCCCACGTGGAAAAAAAAGTCTGTTAAAAAGTGGTCAGATTTCAGATGATTGGGGCAGTAAAGGGTAAATAGTGTTGAGAGGACTAGTGAAAGAAAGCGCAAGCATGAGCGATTCGCTTAGATTTTGTAAGTTCTTACTACGTGTCAACAGGCCATTCTGTATCAGGATGTCTTACTCTCCTATCATTACGGACTGTCGGGCGTATCAGCCAGTAGGAGTGCGCACACTGTTTGAAGCCGTTCTCAGCCTTTTCGTTGAAACGCGTATGCGACAAAAAGTGGTAGAAAACGAGTAATACGAAGGAAGGATGTAATACAGTAATGTCACTTCCTGGTTCAACGATTGGTGCAGAACGGGCGCGGACGACCGCGCCAAACGCAGCCGCACTGACCCGCCCCGACAGTCCGTAATGATGAGGAGAGTATGTGCTCGCTTAATGTTCCGCACTAGTTAGAGCAATATATGCCCCTAAGGAGGCTCCACATCAACGCTATCAATTTCAGTGCTTTCAGTGGAGTCGAAATGAAATTTCTTTCGAAATTCGTTTCAATTCCTTTCAACAGGGCTCAATAAGGAGCAGGGAGGGGACTAGAAAGGGGGTACCTGAAAACTAAAACTACAAGTGTTTAGCATGCATTTCAAGAAAAAGCAAAGTACGAAATACACAGAGGATTCG
Source organism: Cooperia oncophora (assembly GCA_036418165.1). Taxonomy (NCBI): domain Eukaryota; kingdom Metazoa; phylum Nematoda; class Chromadorea; order Rhabditida; family Trichostrongylidae; genus Cooperia; species Cooperia oncophora. The sequence continues at coordinate 15,593 of MU913856.1, read as the reverse complement.
AACCTTCGCACCACTGCTATAAGCCCGCTCACCTACCTGCTGCGCCTTTGAACCAAATATGCGTTTGTGTCACGAGGTGTTCACAAGCGCAAAGTATGGGCAGGGGCGCACCGCAATGGTTAAGCACAGTAGCAAAAAAGGTCCGTAACTTCTCTCCTAGAATCGTTTAGCAGATTTGGAAATCAGATCTGATATCAGCGTCCGAAGATGCTTCTAGGAGTGTGCATATCATCTTGCAATAGTTTAAACCACACCACGCAACTTAGAAACTATGTTGAACATTAAGGAATACCTTTTGGGATATATGTTAGCATAACGAAGGTTAACACCACCCTGCTTCAGCCTCGCTGTTCTTAAACACTAATGCTTACTAGAGACAACCTAACTCCTCCCGAAGTACGCGGAAGCAGAACACAAAGTCCGGAAAACTCGCCTGTACTTGATGAAGCAATGAAAAATCTCAGACGAACAGAGGAGCAGGGAAGTATTAATTGTTTCCATGTTTGTTGTCCTTACTCTTTCACACATCCGGGTTCCACTCTACAAAACTCAGCGATGTTGACCCCTCCGTCCTGCTCGATGCTCTCCGCTTCGGCACCCCCTCTCCCCCATCCCCTCCCGCTGATGTTTTTTTACCTGGAACGATCCAGTAGCGATCACTATTGGTAGCAGGGCGCGTTTTGCCGCTGGGGAAAAATTTCGCGGAATACGACCCGCCCCCCCCCCTCCGCGAATTCCACCTGTGATGTGTTGAGGCGACGGGTTCAACCGCCGATCAATAACCGCCTCTACTTCAGGGCATCTATGTAAGCGGGTATTTTGAAGGAGCTGTAGAGGCGATCGGCTTAAGGCCTGATCAATAATCGCCGTCCACTCCTAGCCAGTGAGCCGGCGTTTGAATATCCCTCTTTGGCGGGATCTCGGGGTATAAATACCCTCGGCAGGAGCTCTAGGGCAGTTTCGATTCCACGGACGCGACCGACAGCTCAACGCCAACGCCGACGCCAGCACCTCGCCGACTCCAACCGACACCGGATCAGCGGAGCAGTCCGCTACAGGTGCGACCTTCTTTTCCATCGCCCATCCTAGATACCATGTTCCTCAGTTTTTTTCAATCTCCCACCTTTTTTCCCCGATTTTTTTGCGCGAATTTCTCCAATTCTCTAAAAAAAATTGCTCTTGAGCACGAGAGGGGGGGAGGGTACATAGCGCGCTTGAAACAGGAAAACTGGGAAGCTTCAACGAGCGAAAACATTCTACCCAAATGCAAATACAGCCCTCTCACTGCTGGATCTCCAGCGCCCTGATCGGTAGAAAACGCAGCCGTGGGCAGGCTCATAGCCCCTTCCGACTCCGTCCGCCTGATTACGATGGTATAAGTGTAACCGCTTCTTGATCTTCAATAGTGCAGACATGAAGTCCATTCGAAAGAATGGAATCATCGCCACTCAGACTTCTTTGTTCATAAGCTGGTCTGAAGAGGTGGCAGCAAGACTGCCAATCGAGACCGTCGAGATTTTGCAGGCTGGACGTGCGGTGTTGGCTAGCGGGTATGAAAGGTTACCTGCTAGTAGCGGCAGTGCGCGCACTAGGAGAGTGATTCCCAGCTAGCTGACGAGAGAGTCATGAGCACAGGGAGAGGTAGTCGAATTGGGAGGTCAAAGGGTTTATGGACAGCTTGAATTCGAACTCTCTACTCTCGTCACCTTTCCTTTCACGTCACCTTTTCTCTGCGCTCTTACGTCTACATGACATCGTACTACCACTGTGGCCAACGTTTCCAAAGTTTCACGCACGATAGGTGGCTCATCCACCCGCGAGTTGAATTCCTGTAAAATAAACCCGTCTTCCGGCTCGCGGGACCTGTTTTTTGCACGGCAGCAGCAGTGCCCTATTTTCCTGCGCTCTGCCCTTTCGCTCCGTGACCCCCACCAGAAGATCTAATTGCCACGAGCAGAGAGAGTCGAAGCGCTGCAGCATGCTTCGTTGAGTGAATTGGTCCTGGGCCGCTTCTGCGTACGTCACCCCTCTTACAACTCCTGTTTCCATTCGGAATGAGCACCCACATGCTAACCCAATCCGGAGAGCCCACGTGGCAGCTCGTTTATCTCCTTCCCCCATTGCAATGCCTTCATTCAAGAAAAGCGTAGATGTTCAGGGTCCATGTGGCCTAGTACCGCAATGCAGACATGGTCGTCTTACGCGAGGCCCCGTCAAGCTACGTTAGTAGCTCAGCAACCGCTACTTTATGGGGTTCAGTTGAACTGCTACATTTGGTCTACCCTTCAACCTTTACAGCGTGATGTTTAAGAGTAACTCAATGTACTCGAATAACGAACTCCTCGGGTGTTTTAAAAACCATTGATGGACCGCGGACTCCAAAAACTTTGTCGTCTACACGTCCACTCCAAAGAGAGGAATTCGGATACCGTAATCGCTGCGGGAAGCGCGGGTGCGCTAGAAAGTCCTTTTTCTGAAGTAAGGTCGGTGAGAACCCTTCTCCGCTGTCTTTCAAGCGCAGGTGCTTCAGCCCTCGCGTGGTTTCGTTTCGGGAGCGCACCAAGATCCCTGGGCACCATTTGAGGGAGGGGGGGGGCGCTCCGCAGCACCCATGTGTCCCCTCCTCTAACCAATATTAGTGCCCAGTGCGCAGACGACCAGAGCCACCTTGGTGTACTTTCGCAAAGAAACCAAGGTTCAGGCTCTGAAAACGACCGGTGCCACCTAGGTTTCCGAAGAAACCGCGGTAACTAAGCCCAAGCTTGGTTAGAGGAAGGGACATGGAGGCATTCCCTAGTGGCCGCCCCTCCACCCCCGCCCCCTCCCTCCCCCACCTATTTCCACCGTCTCTTTTCCGTGCTTCACACAAATGCCAAAGCATCGACCTAACACTCAATCCACATCCATCGCATGAAACTTCTCGAATCACCATGATATCACAAGGACAAGCACATCCATTACATGTTACGTGGAGGGCAGCCAGACATCCACGAGCCAGTAGGAGAGCCAGCCAAATCGATGTGGCGCAGGTTTCCGCGTGGGATCCACGCTGGCACGCGCACGCGTTGGTCCGCGTTGCAGCGAATGACCATCGATTTTCCCTCTGGACTGTGAACATTGCATCATGCTTCTCAGTGCATCCGCCCCTTGTCTCTTGGCGTCTCTCTTTGGTCTCAGTGTTTCGTACTGCGCAGTCCGGTACATTTGAATATCGGTCCTCTCGTTTACCAATAAGCGCGACCATTCTGAGGACACCTACGGTAATAGCTAACAGTATACGTTCTACTTTAGAATAAGTTAGTTCTAGTTCATACTTTGAGTTGAACTCATGTATACACCATCTCAAGAGCTCCCATGGCTTCCAGATACAGACAGTGGATTACTGGATTATTTGAATTACTGGATTATTGAGAACTGTGGGTATTGCGCAATTGCGTTTAGTGGTGGGAGCCCTCTTTCGCAATGCTCTCAGCCACTTCGCCCGCTGAGTCAGCCACCTGGCAGTGCACTCATTTGTCTTGGTCTGTATTGTACACGTCTTTTCTGGTGTTGCCATGAGTGATACAAGTACTTTTTCAGCCGATTACTGTAGCGATGACTTCGTCGGACACTGCGAAGATTCGAAAGAGGTAACCTGCTTGGTTCTTCTCTCTGAACACTTAATTACATCAGATTCATTGATGATGTTAAGAAAGTCGACTGAGTGCGAGTCTGAAGCACAGGAGGAGACGATCATGACTACGGTCAGTGATGTGGAAGCGTTTAATTGGTTATACACATTTTCGAACCCATATTCTACCATATTTAGCCAGTGCGCAAGAGAAGAGTTTCTCGTAACTCGAGTTCTCCCGATAGTACACAAATGAGCGAACAGGTGTGTTTGTGTTTTCTCAGGAGGGTGCCTCGTGGCCCCGCCTCTGTATCCTTACCAAGAAAAGGCTCAGGCGTTCAACGCAGGTAACCAGGATCGGTCGATTACCGCAAAGAAGACAGCCTTGTCTAAGCGTGGGCCTCAAGTAATGTAGGGATACGGTGGTGTTGGTCGAGTGGTCCGCCCTACCTACATTAGCGCCAGATCAAGTAGATTGTTGTAGATGTCAGATGTTCCGCGGTACTGCTGTAGCTGAGGGGGGGGGGGGAAGAGAGCACGACGCGACACCATGTCGTCCGCTCTTTCGGTCCCAAGACGACCATCGCATGGACTGTAGTCATCTGCGCGCTTCAAAAATGAGGCGGGGAATGAAGGAACGCATGGTACCCCACCATGTACCACTGTGCAGCCTATGACGCCAAGGTACTCGGAAGGATGTCCAAAATGTCCCTCTGCCCAACGGAGCTGGTGGTGGGAGGGGGCACTCGCCAGCGCCTCCGTATCCTTTTCCCCAATATAGGTTAGGCTTAATGAAGACTGTGTCTTCTCTGCGTACTATCGTGTCGACTTGTCTGCGCTCTAAGCCGAAGCCTTCTTGGGGAAGGGACATAGAGGCGGGCCCGAGTGGCCCCTCAGCTACTTTAGCCTAACCCCCTTGAGCATCCCCTCACCTCTCTGCTTCTAACCTCTGCATCCCTGCTCCCCCGCTCTCCCAGCGACGTGTGCTGGTGCCGAATGCTATACTTTCCCTCAAGAGGAGATATCCGATCCTCCGCTCCCAGCCCTTATCTCTGTTGATGCCTCTCGTCCTCTGGCTCTCGCCGCTCTGCATCCATAACCTTCTGGCGCACGCTCTGAGCGAATATAGTACAGCGCAGGGAATAATTGATCTCTTCCCGGGAGATTTCGGGTGACAGGGGAACAGAGATGCTGAGAGGCGATGGACATCGATAAAGATAACGGCAGACAGTGGAGGTACACTGGAGGGATATCTTCCCTTTGAGGGGAAGTATAGCATACGGCCCTGGAGAGTGGAGCAGGTGCCACGCGGTTATCGATTAGACACCACGGTGCATCGGAAGAGCAGGGATACAGAGCGGCGAGAGCCAGAGAGACGAGAGGCGTTGGCAGAGGTAACGATAGAGGAATGAATATACAGATGGATTCCTTCCTGAGGAGGAGCGCTGTTTAGGCTGCGTTTATACTTTATGGCAGTCTCCTCCGGCGACCACCAGCATTTCGAGCGTCCGTCAGCGTCACTGACCAGGAAATGGATGATCTGGCGAACGAAAGCGTCCAGTAGTATTGTGCAGAGTACGGTGCGGTCGCACGCGCTACAATTTCACAACGCCCAATCCAGCTGTCTTCTATTTCCTCCTTCCACATGCACTTTACTCCTCATCGCTGGTAGATGCTAGATCGATATACATACTTTCCTGATTCCTCGAGACGCTGATGGTCGCTGGTAGATGCTAGATCGATATCCATCCTTTTCTAGTTTCTCGAAAGGCTGGTGTTCGGTGGGGGACCTTTCTAGTTTCTCAAAAGGCTGATGGTCGCTGGGGGACTTTTTTAGTTTCTCGAAAGCTGTTGTTTCTGGTCATATGCGTTTCGTATGAGATATGAGACTTCCTGATTATAATCTACTCTTTTCCTGAGTAGATTATAATCAGGAAGTCTCATATCTCATACGTGGTTTGGAAGGATCCTCTCTCATGATCGGCCTACCACCTTACCGAAGTCCTCCAATTCACGGCCAGATGCGGAGGTTACATTTAGCCGCCAGTTGGGAGAACTCTGTAATTGCTAGGGAGATTGTGAGAGGGTCGGCTGGAGGAAGGGATCACACAGTGCCTCTGACACCGCAAGTGTGATCATATCGATCGATTCGTTCGCGCGATCAACGCGACCTAGTCGCGAAGTATGAACGCGCTCTTGAAGACTAGGTGGAATTACTGAAGGTAACGGCGTCTGCTTTGATTTTTGGGCTAAAGTTACTGGCTGAGAAAAGTATGAAAATATCCCCTCTGCTTGCAGAGTTTTGTTGTTCTCATGAGCTCTGATATAGTTCCAGAAAATGCAACTGGGAATTCGTGACGAGCGAAAGACGTCCAGCGACACCGAGTGGATTCCGCCGCCTCCTCCTTCATCTCCTACCGGGTAATTATTGAGCTAATTCTGCTCTTAATTTGCATATTGATCTCTAATCTCTTTCATCATTGCGCAATTGAAATGTCGAGCACTACTAGCCCTTGAATAGCTAGGAACGTGGGTGGTTCGTGAGCTCTGCCTCGCTAGGGCCACTCGCCAGCGTCTCCGCTACTCCTGACTAAGATTCGGGCTTAGCGACGACTGTATCTTCTTTGTGGGACAATCACTCAGCGACTCTGGTCATCTACGCTCTGAGCCTAAGCCTCCTCGGAAATGGACACAGAGATACCTCCCCCCTCCCCCACACTCTCCCCCTACGTTGGCGCCGATTTTGGTTTGGATGCATAACTTTTTTTCATAGTACTACTTTTCATTCGGCTACAGTTTCAATTCAGGCATAGGAGAGGCTATCATCACTGGAGAAGTAAGCCGCGTCTTTTTTCCCCATTGAGAGCTCTGTTGGTGCCCCGTCTCATATATGAGGAAGAATCGCCGTGATTTTTATCTCCATCCAGCCTTCTCTTTCTGCATCCTGTTTTGTCCCGCAGAGTGATAAACGGTGCTTTAAAGAACTACATAAGCAGCTATTTATTCATTTTGTTAAAAACCAATTGAAGCGGATACTGTTTACTTAGCTTTGCTGGTATGATCGGTTTTATCGTACAGTTGCGCTTTATCCATACTTTTCATACAGTAACTAACCTCAGTAAGGTATCAAACCAACACCGTACCAAAAAAGGGCCGTAACATAAACACCCCTGCACACGTTGCGCCACGTTGCACGCCGATCATGACCGAATCCCCGGATCGTCTCAGGATACGCGTTGCCCTACTGTTCCAGCATAAGATGGTCTTCGCGTTTTCCGAGAAAAAGTTCGCTGTTCTTGCAGAATGGCTAGGGCACTAACTAGGGCAGTGTTCTGACTTCGCGATGGCAGCGCCTCAAGCGCGCGTTCGGCGCGATCGATGGTCGAAAGCATGGGTATCGATTGCGCCGAAGCGCGCGACAAAAGCGCTGCCGTCGCGAAGTCTGAACGCTGCCTAAGTCGGCTAGTGCACGTTTTTGAATGCATGTCAGCCCCAAACGATTTCTGGCACTGCATTCAGGATATATCACAAATGTGGAGAGCTCTCTCTCACACAACTAACGATTTCGCAGATTAGGAGATGAGTTCGATCAGTATCAGTGGGGAAGTCTCTTCGAAGGGTAGCATCTGAGCTAAGGAAGCTAAACAACGCATTAGAGGGATCCGCACTTAGGTGTATATATGCGACAGGTTCCATTTGAAGAAGCTTTTTCGTCATCGAAGCCATCATAAAATCACAATCGAAGCCACCATAAAATCACAACTGCAATGACGCTCCCACCCGTACCCCATGGTGACTATTTTGTCATCATCGCGGTGCAATGTGGTGCAACGTGTGCAGGGCTGTTTAGGTTACGGCCTTTTTGGATACGGTGTGGGGTGTGATACACTACTTAACTTACCCCACTGTACTTTCCACTGTCCACATTTTGTTTCCCCAAAAAGGTTTTATAACTTGCAACATAAATCTGAATATTTACTCTAGAACTCCAGTACATTTTATCCCGATACAACATTGCTGCTTATGTAAATCATTTAATAGTCGTCCACTTTTCCGATTGCGTT
>MU913854.1:5700-17282 GCA_036418165.1 Cooperia oncophora | reverse complement strand
CGCGTCGACGAACGTTACAGCGCATCGCAGCGCGTCATCGCAAAGTCTGAAACTGCAGAAGGCAAGTGGATAAAATTAAATAATCACCGTCCAGGCGTATTCGACCGGAAAAATATCCGGGAAAAATATAGGATCATTATTTGCAGGAAGCGATAACTCTCGCGAATTCGTTCCATTACAACTCGTAAGTAACACACATCTAACATAATTATGGCCGAAGAAGAACAACCACTTTCCATACTCATTGATAACTGGTAATAATAACTGAAAGCGAGAAGGTAATAACGAATAATTACAAGAACTCGTAGTTCTTCACAAAATATAATGTGTATATATGCAGCAAAACTTCGGAACATATCTGAAGTTAAGAACGCGACGCCAACATTACCCCACCGTTTGGGAATTGGTCGACGATCCTAATCCCGGATGCGGTACTAAATATTAGGTTGACCGGAAAGTTTCCCGCCACGTGGCCGCCAATTGTGTTTTGATCGCACCATATTAGCCTTGCATGTATGTTTATGACTTATCGTGGGGTGTGCATGAAGCACGCAAGAGACTCTTTCACATCACTACCTCACACTCACCCAGCTTGCATTTGGATTTCCAAAATGCCGCCCAAGTTTCAACCCGACAGGATGCACCTGAGGCACTGTCTTCTTTTTCATCAGTCTGGCTTAAACGCAAGCGAAGGCCCAAGCCCAGATAGTCGAACCGAACATATGGCGCTGACGCTATCTCTTACGACACGTGCAAGACCTGGATGGCCAAGTTCAAGAAAGGAGATTTTTCTCTCCAAGATGCTCCAAGGTCCGGCCGGCCGATGGAGTTAGACTTGAAGTTGCTGCAATCCACCGTGGAAGAGGATCCGTACGCCACTACCAGGGAACCTTCGTAAAGTCGCTAATGCTGCGCGTGGCATCCTCACCAATTCAATGCTGGGGAAATTTTCGTCAACCTATATTGGCGCGAAGAGTTTGAAAGGATCAGTTATCAGTCGCTAGCCTCCGCCCTGCCCCAATCGCATCACGTTCTACATCGCGTTCTTTATTCGCAAGCTTTGTGAACGGCTGACTTAAAACGTGGCATTGTTACTTATTTGAATTACCGATTTCAAGATAAATCGAGCGCGAGTTCGGCTGCCGGCCTCGAGGCGGAGTTCGGGCGGGCGGCGGCACAGAGTTAGCTCTTTTGCTGCCTTCCATCGACGGCCGGGGCCATCAGTGAATACCTGTGAAATGTGGTGAAGCCATGAAATGACATCAGCCGAAGCTTGTAGAAACCAGGCATGAGTCTTGGAAGCGGAACTGGTGGAGTAGAGAAGTGCAAATGTCTTTCCCCAAGACTGCGCCTGAAATTGCCTTTCAAATGGGACTGGGGACAAACAAGTCTGTCATCATACTGGGCACATTTGTGAATTCTTGTATTTTCTGAACGTCATTGGCGCGGGCCACTGAGATGTTCTGTTAGTTAATTTGGTCCACGAAAGGGCCCGAAACTAACGAGCGGTAATATGGCACACAATGCTATTCTTGGCCGTTCCTTGGACATCGGTACACGCATTGCAATAGTAAATACATTTTTTCAAATAGAGGATAGATAGCTTTTGCCATTGATCAACACTTTTTATAATGCGAGACGTATTGAACTTCCATTCAGAATCGTAGTGGCTTTCTTTGATTATCGCCTTGATATGGCTTGCGATGGCATTCGATGTTCGCCAGACATAGTTACTTCCCGCATATTTGCGCCTATCAAATCTGGGGGCAGAGCACCTTGAACTGCCAGTGTGTCAAGGCGAGCGTCTAAAGGTAGTGCAGGCGAGGCGTTACAAGGATAATCCCTTTTTGGGATGCGGCGCATATCCTACTTCATTCATGTATTAGTGACTTATGAAAGACAACCAAGACTTGCAGGAGCCACAATGATGTGCAACTTAGTTTGTATCCCTGGTGAAACTGGTTCGAATTACTGTTTCCGAAGAAGGATTGATTGGCCTGGACAGGAGCCAGGGGATTGACTCACAGAACATACGCGTAGTAGGTGTGCCACTTGCACTACCGTTTACTATCGGCAAGATGACGAGGAAAAATGGGGGACGGAGGAAGAACGACACGGCCATAAGGTCTTGTAAGTTAGTCTGTTGCTGCTTGTGTTTCCGGAATCCATAACTTCTTTATATTTAGCCACACAAACAGTTTGAGAAATCGTGGAAATCGCGCCCATTGGAATTTTACAAGCATTTTGCAAATTGTCTCGGCACATTTGCAAAAGTTAAATCCCGTTCCACCCAGCGAGTGTCGCCTTCGGAAATATTGATTCAGTGACACTACATATGTCGTATTTTTTAATGCTGGCTACGTCAGTCGTTAATTTGTGTTAAAGCGATAATCGAAAAGATGCACGCATCGCATTGCGCAGGCGCGCGAGCTAGCCGACGTAGGCTCCCCAACGCAATAGCTCCGCGCCGGCCCAAAATTCGTTTAGCCGCAAATTGCTCTGCCATAAAGTAGGAATCTAATAGCCGCGCTTTTTACCCAACAGAGCGAGTTTGTCTCGATTTTGCGTCGAAAAACATCATGGGTTGGCGCCATCAGCGGGCAATTTCGCAGCATACTGACTAACATCGGCCAAGGAACAAACAGCTTTGTCGGATAGGAAATTCTTTCGAATAAAATTAGCGATTTTGTCAGCATTAAGTCGGCTCACGCCGGCGAATCGGGAAATCGTGGAAATGGGAAAAGTTACGTATACGTGTATTTCTTGAGGATGGAAAATCGGAGAATCACGTAATCAGAAATTAGAAAATAGATATGGCCCGAGAAAAGAATAGCTATGTAGCCACAGATCCATTTTAATCAGTTCAAGATGTGGAACAAGCGCGCCTCGTAGTGGATGTAACGAATGGGAAAATGAGCGTGCTGGGCGCCTTACGCTTGGGAAATCCAGTGCATCAACGGACACCGATATGAGCATAGAATAGTTGAATGACGGCAAATAAAGAAGATTTCCACAAGCCTTGAAAGTCGTCAAACAGATGAGTACTGCAAACCTGTACAGCTGAAGAAATAACCAAACATATTAGTGCAATTTTAATAAGGCTCGCTTGATTAGTACACAAGTTGGCACCTTGCCGTGAAGGCGCTGCTATCGCCATCGGGTTAGCTGAAAAACTGAAAAAACCTCGTCTGGGACTTTGGAAACCGGAAATCATTGGAAGAAGCACACCTTTATTGGAGACTCGTATACTTTCGATAACATTTATTTAGTGATAATGATGATGGCAACGAGCGAGTGTTGATGGATGGAAAGTGGCGCCTAAAATGCTAACGGAAATAAAAACAGACGGACAAATGTGGCGAAACACCCCAGTCGAGCGAATAGATCAATATTAACACACATGAACACGATGGGCGGTTATGCACGACGCACATTCTTCGTACCAGATGCGAGCTGTGCTGCCGTTTGCGAACCTTTGCGAGCAGCTACAGTAACCTCGCACCGAGTTCCTTTCTGTACATTATTCGTTGGGCGACGTAGCACGCTATGAGTTTTGTGGCATATTATTAAGAGTGTCAATGTATACGTATTTTTAGTCCTAGACTCTTCCTGTGCAGTAGCCTCGTGGGCATTTTCGAGGAAGGAAGCGATATCATCGACCGAAAACCTCTAATTTACATACGCATAAAGTACTCCCATGGTTTCTCCAAATTCGCGTAATTCACATACGCACAAACGCATTACGAAGTAAAAAAAATAAGGGAAGCAAGTAAAATCTTAGTAAATAATTCTTCCAAGCATAACAGTGGTTCTTCTACAGAGGTCCCTTTGAAAAAAAGTTACAGTAAGAAGTGTAGTAAACCATAGAGTTATGAGGTGAATAGTACTGTCAGTACTCCCAACGGATGGCCCACGGGTCCATTATTGTTTGCAGTCCGAGCAGTGGCCAACTCGCGATTATATAAAAGCCGCACGCTTTCGCACTCGCCGAAATCATAAAAAGTACTGGCACTCGCTCAAATCGTGAGTCTAGGAAGCTGTCTGTGAAGTTGCAGCCAGAACGGTAGTAAAAAACCACAGTAAACTTCGAAGCGACAAGATTTACCGTCCAAGCAAGAGATAACACCGTTTCCGTGATGATGGTTGACCAGTCCCCCCGGCAGACTTGCAGGGCTTCTCATTGTTTGCGCCCCTGACTTTCGTAACTCGAAAATTTTTGTCGAGGTTATGTCATTTGCTGTATCATGAAGAGCTCTCTTATTCCAGTCTGCTCCACAAAAATAAGCAGCTGCAATCAAACATGGACTATGGCGCAATCGCAGTATGTACACGTATTATCACATAACCGCTATCTTTTCACATATATTAACAGAATAACACATAGAGTCCGCTATCGTGGCCCTTTGTGCTTTGACCTTAGGGAATGTGACGAAGAAGCCTTAGCTGGGAAATCTGTATCATCCCTCCGCTCGAAATATATCGAACGCATCTTTCCACGAAAAGCTTCCTCCTCGACATTTGAAAAAACTGGCGCCGTAAGGTTAACTGCTAGCCCGCCAGTGTACGCAATGGCACACAGCCGCGATCTGTACGACAAGAATTGGCTCCGCCGTACTGCCACCTCAGCAGAGAGGCGAACTCTTAGTTACACAAATAACAGACAATGATATGGCAGTAGGATACACAAAACATGATACAGTTTCATAAGTGTAACAACGATATGAACCTCTATGAATCATGCATCCTGTGAGTTCTTCTGTGTGGAACCAATAAGCGCGTTAACCAGCCAACAGAGAACGTTTCATTCACCTAACGTTCGGCGTTCGCAGACTGGAAAAGTCAAAGATCAGTGTGAACTACTCCCGAAATTATTTTAAACTTAAGAGCAGCTCGTCTTGAACTAGAGGCGTCCAGAAACATGCCCTGGAATGGAATCACAGTATGACCCATCTTGAATACACGGCAGGTTGTGGTTCAACCACCGCTAGACTGACCACCCGTGTGGGGGCTTTGCATATGCGCTAAAAGTCCCAAAAGGCTACAGCAAAACAATGCGCGCCATCGTATGCACGGCAGGTTTCGGTTCAAACCACCCCTGAACTGGCTCCCCGTTGGTGACTTCAGCCAACCCACTTCTCGACTCAAAGCCGGTGGCAGTTGGAGCCCACACAGGTCAGGGAGGGGGGTCTCGGGGCGATCTCCTCATGATGGCGAGGCATTCTTTCTGTTCCTTTTGGGACTTTTAGCGCATATGCAAAGCCCCCACACGGGTGGTCAGTCTAGCGGTGGTTGAACCACAACCTGCCGTGTATTCAAGATGGGTCATACTGTGATTCCATTCCAGGGCATGTTTCTGGACGCCTCTAGTTCAAGACGAGCTGCTCTTAAGTTTAAAATAATTCGGGAGTAGTTCACACTGATCTTTGACTTTTCCAGTCTGCGAACGCCGAACGTTAGGTGAATGAAACGTTCTTTTGTCTTGGTTACGGCTATGGCTTCCACCAGAGAAGACCTCACAGGATGCCAAGATTCCTAGAGGTTCTATCGTGTACACTTATGAAACTGGTATCATGTTGTTGTGTATCCTACTGCTCATATCATTGCCCGTTATGTTGACAAGAGTTCGCCCTCTCTCTGAGGTGCATAGCGCCCCATCGTGTTCATTGGTGTTAATTTGATTCTATTCCTCGACGGGGTGTTTCCCACATTTGTCGTTGTTTTATTTCCGTTACGTTTCAGGCCATTTCCATCCATTCAACACTCGTTCGTTGTCATCATCATTATCACTAAATAAATGTTATCGAAAGTATACGAGTCTCCAATAAAGGTGTGCTTCTTCCAATGATTTCCGGTTTCCAAAGTCCCAGACGAGGTTTTTCAGTTTTTCAGCTAACCGATGGCGATAGCAGCGCCTTCACGGCAAGGTGCCAACTTGTGTACTAATCAAGCGAGCCTTATTAAAATTGCACTGATATGTTTGGTTATTTCTTCAGCTGTACAGGTTTGCAGTACCATCTTGTTGACACTTTCAAGCTTTCGAAATCTTTTTTTCGGCGTCATTCAATCTATTCATCTCATATCGCTGTCTCTGTTGATCACTGGATTTCCCAAGCGAGCGCCAGCAGCCCCATTTCCATTCGTTACACTCCACTACGAGGCCGCTTCCACATCTTGAACTGATTAAAATGGATCTGTGGCTACATAGCTATTCTTTTCTCGGGCCATATCTATTTTCTAATTTCTGATTACGTGATTCTCCGATTTTCCATCCTCAAGAAATACACGTATACGTACCTTTTCCCATTTCCACGATTTCCCGATTCGCCGGTGTAGCCCTTAATGCTGAAAAATCCCAATTTATTCGAAGAATTCCTATCCACAAAGCTGATTTGTTCCCCTGGCATTAGTCAGTATGCTGCGAATATCCCCTGATGGCGCCAACCCCATGATGTTTTTCACCAAAATCGAGGCAAACTCGCTCTGCTGGGTAAAAAAGGTCCTAAGTCATCAAACTGGCCTTCCTTTCCAAACTCGCGCCAATATTTAATACCGCATCCGGGATTAGGATCGTCGACCAACTCCCAAACGGTAAGGTAATGTTGGCGTCGCGTTCTTAACTTCAGATATGTTCCGAAGTTTTGCTGCATATATACACATTATATTTTGTGAGGAACTACGAGTTCTTGTAACCATTCGTTATTACCTTCTCGCTTTCAGTTATTATTACCAGTTATCAATGAGTATGGAAAGTGGTTGTTCTTCTTCGGCCATAATTATGTTAGATGTGTGTTACTTACGAGTTGTAATGGAACGAATTCGCGAGAGTTATCGCTTCCTGCAAATAATGATCCTATATTTTTCCCGGAAATTTTTCCGGTCGAAACCTGGACGGTGATTATTTAACTTTATCCACTTGCCTTCTTCTTCAGTTTCAGACTTTGCGATGACGCGCTGCGATGCGCTGTAACGTTCGTCGACGCGCTACATTGCAACAGCGGTCCAGTCGCAAAAACGCGAACGCAGCCGCAGACGGCAATCGATCGGCGCCGCCCACTTGTGTAATCAGAGAGTATGGGGTAACAGGAGGGTACGCGTCGCCCGAATCACGCCGTCTGGTATCGATCGGCATTGACCACTAGGGCTTTGGGAGAGTAGAAGAATGAGGGAGTACCAGATTGTGTGAAGGCAGCGCTTCCCCTCCTGTTATCTTATACTCTTTCAGAACACAAGCGGAGCGTCGGTCGATTTCCGTCGACGTCTATAGAAGTTGGAGCACCGTTAGAACCGTAGCGCGTCGACGCGCGTCATCGCGACGTCTGAAGCTGCCTTAATAGTTAGTATTGCTGCTTTTAGGGAGCGAAGCCAGTGGCTGTCATCCGAGCGATTTCTGAGGATGAACTCCCGGACCATGCTCGAGAGCAAGAAGCTTTAGTTGCTCTTTCTGCAGCTCAGTCGAGTAGGCAGTCTGGAAATATCAAACGTGTAAGTTGCCATTCACATCACGGCGTACAAAAAATCCTGTCGGGTTTATGAAGTGGAAAGAGTTCGAATTTTCGCTAGTCGCTGACAGGCGTTAAACTCCATTCCTTTGCACTTAAAGACAGCTCCCGCGATAAAAGTGTCATGGATAGTTGCTTTTCAATTATGAAACAGTAGCTGATAAGTAATTCCCCAAAGAAGAAAAAAGCAAGAAGAGTCCTCAAGAACACCACAAACAAAATTGCTCCCTGACAGTCACACCGCGCTGTGCAACCCCTGGCTCACAAATCCCTTTATCACATCTCCCAGTAGTGGATATCATCCAATGCAAAGAAAAGAATACGAAAAACAACAAAAACACGGAAGAAAAACTCTTGAAAAGGAAAAGAAACTTTCAAAAACTCGGCGTCCGAATTTAGGGTTACGGTAGCGTGCATCTTTTAGTGTAGTGTAGTGCGTCGAGCTTTTGCACCACGAAAATTGGGTCGCTCGTGATTTCTACGCGTTTTACCTTGCGAGATGGGTTGGAGTTGACTGTATGTGCTCCTGAATAAAATGTAATGAAGGAGAGCAGAATCATTCATTGGCACGAGCGCGGTCAGCAAAAAGGACATGCAATTCCGATTAATGCCCGCCGCCCCAACAAAGAACAACTGAGCGGCCCTCCGTCAGAGGGCATCTAGCAAGTGGGCGGTCCAACTGAGCGGGCGTTAGAACTAGAACTTTCAGCGGCTGTAGCTCGCTCCTCGCTCGCTGTGGAGTCGCGAGAGTGGGACAGTCTCTAGCTTGGGGGCTGTACTACTTGCACAAGGAAGGACGACCATGTACTACTCGAGCGCGGGGGCTGTCTTTATCGCGGTCCATGCATGACTCAAAACGACCATAGTTTGAAGAGAAATAGTGTAACTTTTGCTCGTCCCAACAAGAAAAGCGCAGTACTGAGCATGCCCTGGAAGTCGGATCCGCTTCATTTCATACTTAATCATTTTGAAAGAGAGAGGGAGTTTCTCCTGCCCAGCCAGTTCAAGTTTTTTTTTCTTAACCTGTTGCCCGATATACTCTGGACTTATCGTTCTTTACGTTGTTGCATTTTCTTCCTTCTTCTTTATTTTTCTTTTCCATCCGCTCGTCATTCCTCCTGGGTAAGTGGCATGCACACAGTCTTGTTCGTTGCTAATGAGGGAGCATGGGCAGCGGGAAGGGTTTGGCGCAGAGCCCAGGTTTTTTCCGTCATTGAAGTGAGTGAGCGACAAGAGGTATCACATGGTTTGCGTAGCTCCTTTCCCAGCAATTGTTCGCTTGCTCACTTGATGAAAAACGGGTTTGACGCCGCGCCAAACCCATAACTCTTGATACGCCCATATTCTGCAGCGAGCAATGCTGTAAATGTCTTTTTGAGTAGCAGGACCGAGACTATGCACACCGTATCTTCATTGATATGGAGTTTCCTATAGGGCTGTTACCTCCGTCATAGATGATAAATTGGCTATGTTACAAAGCACAGATCCTGTGCATAAGCTTCTTTTCTGTTGCCCAACTCAACCACCTTGATGAGTACATTTCAGGCTAAAATGATAATTGAACATGCTGTAGCTCTCGCTCCGAATCATCCTGATGTCCTCACAGAATATGGACTCTTTCATGAAGTATGATTTTCACAACAGGTTTAATAACCTTCATTATCCTGTTCATATCTATTTTTAGTTGATGGAAGATGACGTGCTTGAAGCTGATCAATGCTATGCAAAAGCTTTGGCTTACGATCCGCACCACTCCTGAAGCTCTTGTGTGAGTACATGTTGATTTGTTCATTTTGCTCGGGACAGACACCAGGATAATGGCATTGCGCCCCGACCGACTTTCGAAGGCAGTTGGCACGAATCCTTAAGACGAGTGGGATTGATGCGCCTGACAGGACAGAATTCCGCGGCCCTGAGCAGGTGCTGCGTAGCGCCTTTTCCGAAGAAGGTACCCTTATAAGGCCTTATCAAGCTGCAACATACCGAACACCCACCGCGCCTGCCCGCCCACAAATGGACGACCGTTGCCAGGTAAAATATGAAGTGAAGGGATTGGTATGAAGCGGCTGCAGTGCTGCATGGATTATCAGTACACCAGTCGGATCGCCCGGCTAACGCCGAGCTCTCCTCCTTCTTGGAAGATGCCCACGACGAAGTCGTCCGAAATAGCCCTTTCAGAGCGAAAACTTTTCTTCGCAATTTTCAACCATTATACTTCGTCTTTTCGTCATTTTCCACTGTGGCGCTCTGCTAGCATATTGGGCCGAGTACCAAATTATCTTGCCAACTGCCTTTAAGGTAGGATATGTATTGGGCAGGAAGCGCGTCACGCCGTTCATTTGTGCTTTTAAGCTCCTCTGTCTGAGCTTCTTTATTTTGCTTTTATTAGAATTGCGTTTGCGGCTACTTTGTCTACCAGATTTGGTATCATTTGCGAGGTCGAGACCCATCACCGAATTGCTTGGATCAAGTCCAAGCCTCACTGAGAGGCAGCGCTTCTCAGCCTGTGCTTCGCCTCTGCCGAACAGTTTCTGTGACTTCAGCCTACTGATCAAATCAAACAAGAGTGGTGTCCAAAATGTTCATTTTTGTTACTCTGGTTCTTCATCTTAGTCGTCCTAAAGTGACGGAAAACGAGATTTCCTCGTAAAACTAAGCATTATTTATTGGGCACGGAATTTTCTACCATGCAGTAAGAATTTTTCGGCAGCATAATCAGTCTCCGCACGACTTTAAGATGGAAAAAAAACGCTTTCATGGACTAGCCAAATATTTTTGACTGAAGACATTTTTTTTAGTCGAAGGAAAACGCACGTTGCCATTGGTCAGCGCAATGGATGCGAAATTGCTACGACGCATTGAAGCGAAGCGCGATCAGTTTGCACGTCTTCCACATACGTCATCGTTGAAGAGAGCTATGCGCGAGAGTTACTTCCTTCATATCTATCACACTGTTGCAATAGAAGGAAACACACTGTCGCTTGGACAAACGCGGTGCGTATTTGAACTTTTTTTGTGGAAGTTTCGATGAAAAATAAATTTTAGATTGATGTAAACCCTGGAAGAATCGTGGAATATAATCATTTAGGTCCATACTGGAATCTGGCATTGCTGTAGCTGGGAAGAGCATACATGAACATAATGAAGTGATTGGTATGGATGCCGCGCTCAGATACTTGAACCACTCTCTCCTTCACAGTAATGAAATTAGTTTGGATGTATGTTTTTTCAAAGTGATAATCTTTTTTGGAAGTTGGAAAGTTTTATGTGTTGGCCTCATTTTGCATCTTTATACTTTCAACGTTCAGGACATATTAGAGATGCACAGAAGAGTGCTTGGATATGCTAATCCGATTGATGCTGGACGCATTCGGACGACACAGGTTAGTTTTTTTTGATTTTTTTCATGTGGTTCTTAGAAAGTATTGATTAACTTGGCGAGGAAAAATTATGTTTTACTGGAAAAGATGATAAATATAATGTGGCAAGTGGCACGCTTACCACGCGCTCGGTCCGGGGGTCGAATCCGGATCAACTGCCGCCGAGGCCACTCTTCTACCCTCCGAGGACTTTGAATAGGAACCAGTTTTGCCTGGAAAAATGAGAACCTCGACTTGTCTATTATTTAGCTCCCGTCCCTTGATAAAAGTAGTAGAAGGTTTCTTCGCAATGGCCGAACAGTCACTTTTCCCCTCAACATAAAGCTTACACCAAATGGAGGGCTCAGCGACAGAAATCCGAAAAGCGTTTGAACACTGAATGACTGAGCGAAAATTTTCCGGATATGAAAGCATTGCGCGGCTTTCTCGTGTTTTGGCTATACTTGTATCACAAAACTAACTTTTTCGTCCAGACGTGAGTGGGCCACCTGTTTATGCATTTTTGATCCATAAGATGCAGTTGTGTATTCAAGCTTTCGGGGCAGGGGCTAGGAGCATCGCTTTGAGGCTAATGCCGTTTGGACTCCAGAAATTTCGTCTTCGAGCTCATTTTAAAAGTGGCAAGATCACCAAATCCGCTAAAAACTTGTATATAGGGGTAGTAGGGGTAATTACATCCTGATCACGACTATGACATTAATTT
>MU913853.1:11693-25152 GCA_036418165.1 Cooperia oncophora | reverse complement strand
CCTTTCAATCATTTTGATGGATTACTTAATTATTGGTACGGAGCAGAAAACTACATCGTTCACAACCTCTTACTAGCTTGCAAATTATCAAGTCATCAGGGTAGCAGGGTTGTTACTCGCCATTGGGGTTCTGTTATGGTCAATGCGATAATGCGAGGACTTTTACTCGAAATTTCAATATTGAGTAGTGGAGCTCGAACTGTATTAGCGACGAAAGCTACGAGCAGATTTTTGCGTGAAGTTGACTGTCATTCTGTTTTAGGATTCCTCGACAATTGCAACTATTGAATCGGTAGTTCGGCGGCGACGGCAGGTGGTTCCTACAGAAAACGAAGTTCGTAATAGATGTCCTCTGAAAATCGTTGCCGACTACAAGTTTTTCTCGACTGTTGGAAAGAATAACACGGGTCTCACAACCACGTTACATTGTGCGTTCAAGCTTTTCCAATAGGGAGTGTGCTGTTGTTTCTAGAAATCAATTTTTAGGTGAATATGGTTGCTAGAGTGAATGAAATTTACACTGTTGTAAATTGGGATGAAGGGCAAGAAGAAACAGAACTGGAAAGGGGCAGGTTCGACGGAGAATAAGATTTGCTCTTTTTCTTTTTTCTTTTGTCAACGGTTGTTGTTTCGCCAGGTTCGTTAATATGGGCTTCTCAATAAAGGAACTGAAGATCTTAGACAAACCTTCGAATCAACCCGGGCACTATAATTCTCGCGATTTAATCAATAATGGTGTGTGGAATTCCAACCGGCTATTAGAGGTACGTGACTCGGCAAATCTTTGAAAGGGTTTTTTCTTTCTAACCATTCATTTTCATAAGTTTCGTGCGTAACAATTTTACCACAATAATTGATAGCTTGTCTTTCTTAAGAAAAAAGTCTGTATGTGATGAAATTTGTCCTGAATTTGGCTTGTTGCTCGAATGTTCTGTTTTTATGCAGCTACTTTGCTGTTTTTTTTATCATAAACAAGTTTTCTGGCATCTTTGATAGGCTTCTATTGAAATCCCCGATAATTTCCCAAGCCTTATTTCTATTTCTGGCAGTCGTTTCCTGGCATATATCTTCAGACAAGCATAAGGTATAGTGGCAAGTGGGATGTTGCTCACTAATGTACGGTTCAAAGGTTGAATGGTATCAAATTCCACCTAGGCCAAGCAAGCTATCCCTCCTCTGGGTCGGTTAACTGGTACCGGACTCGTCAAGAGGGCTGAAACCATGATCTTTACGAGGACTTGCCGCTTCACCTCGTCGGATCGATGACTTCGTTGAAAACGTAGTATAATTTGGAATTGTGGTAGTGTACTTTACACATCCCAAAAGGGATGTTCTTTTATGTTTTGTCCTTCTTCGAACAAATGCTTCATCAACTTCGTCCCTGATCGATTCGATTTACGAGATTGGAAGGCTGGTGTTCCTACTTTCGTATTTTGTATCCTATTATAATCCTGCCATTGCAGGCGTTCACACGTGAAGAGGGTTCTCCTTCCTTCTGCTTGGTTCACTTGCTTACTGCTCAGTCTTTTGCGGATTCTGCTCATATTGGTTTGGCTTATGTGGCGGATACCGCGAGGAGGTCCAGGAGGAATCTGTTCAGATTCGACTTTTGTACGTCTTCATTCATTATCGCGTTTTCTTCTACTGAAACAGCTTAATCAAGGTTCTTGATCGTCAAATCAGTTTCAACACAGTTTTCACGAGTGCCATTGGAAACACCGGTTTGCATGATTACCCACTGGTGACGAAGGAGGCGGAAATCGTCGTTGCTCATGGTAATTTTCCTTCTTATTCGCAACCTGATACTAGAATCGTGTGTACGAAGAGAAAGCAGAGCCCCAGAGCACTTACAGTTCTTGAAATTTTATAGAATACGCTCATAGCTGGGGTGCGCAGCACGATGGTTTGGAACGTGATGCAGATGGTCGTGAAGAATGCCTGCCAGATTATCTTGAAGGTGGAAATTATATAATGCACATGTATGCCCAAAATGGATACGATCCCAATAACATAGTACGTGCTGGAATCAATTCGTGGTTGACTATGTTCCAAATTTTGTTTCTTCATAGCGCTTTTCACCTTGCTCTCGGAAAAGTATTCGTCGAATGCTGGAACGTCGTTGGCATCGTTGTTTCGAACCAGAGAAGGCATCC
Source organism: Cooperia oncophora (assembly GCA_036418165.1). NCBI lineage: Eukaryota > Metazoa > Nematoda > Chromadorea > Rhabditida > Trichostrongylidae > Cooperia > Cooperia oncophora. The sequence goes on along the minus strand of MU913853.1, from coordinate 22,999 downwards.
TTCTGTGGCAATGGAGTCGTTGAAGAAGGAGAAGAATGTGATGAAGGGAATTTTCTTACCAAGAATGGTAAAAGATTCGATGGTGTTTCGGTGTACTTTTCCGCATTTTTACCTTTTTGAAGTACCTTTTTCCTTAATTTATTCTGTCTTTTTTAGGTAGCTCAGCATGTTGCACAACAGAATGTCGTCTGTCACCATCAGCTCAGTGCTCACCTCACAATCAACCATGCTGTAATAGTACCTGTTCTTTTCATGCAGCGGATCACGTATGCCTTCCTGGAGATCCACTCCAGTGCAAAGCCTCGTCATATTGCACGTAAGCAATTTCCTCTATAGTAGCGAGATTTCATCACCTAAATGCATCGTTCCTTGCATGAAATGCTTACATCCACACTCGACTAACACTAATACCTTCAGACTTCGCGATCGCGCGGCTGGGTTACTCGATTGTATCGCGCGATCACGATCAGGGACACTCCATTGCCGCAACGTCAGAATTCTGACTGGGTTGCGTTCAAACAGTGCCACTTTGAATTGTGGTCGTAGTCGCGCGATCCGAAGGCGCAGTCCATTAGAGCGATCGCGAATTTTGAACGCTGTCTAAGACGTGCCACTCTTTTCACGGGAAAGGGCTTGACAGTTATATGGGAGGATAAAGAAGCTAGAAGATTCCAAGCCAACTGCAGAGGTTCATGCATCCCAACTGCCGAGCTCCGGTGAGGCTTGAAGTTTGCCCATTCTGTGTTGATTGTGCGCTACGACATCATCATGAAGTCATGCAGCGTATCACGCTATTTGAATTGCAGTTGCACAATGTGTTGTGTCAGCAAAGCAACACTCATCGGTGTGTCATAGCAAATCCTATGTTGTTCCCTTATCATTTCATTCATGTTCGCGCCAGCTACTACGACCTAATGAATGCGCCTTCAGTTTTATCCCATCCTACTATATATAATCCGCTAAGTATGTCTGTGTGTGTGTGTCTGTCTGTCTGTCTGTCTGTCTGTCTGTCTGTCTGTCTGTCACGAAATTCATAGCGCCGGTCCCAGTAGCAGTGAGACATTGGCAAGAAGTGATGTAGGGGGTGTGACGGGAACACTATTGGTGGGTGACAGGAAGTGATATCAGTTGATAAGATTCGATAAGAGGCGTTAGAAGGAGAAGGTCACCATATTCATAACGCGGGTGACAGCATCAGCTAGCTCTTGATTCCAAGATATGATAAAGGTATGGGCCAAGAACATTATTGGTGGGTGACAAGAACTGTAAGCTGCTGATAATCACCCTATATATATACCAGTCGCCTCGCCGGCTGACGCCGGCGCGGCTCCTTCTGATACGGCCCGGCTGCGCGGGCGGGCGCGGCTTCGCCGCGCGTACTTTCTTTCACATATTTCTAGACTCAACTGATATCCGCCTTTTGTTCTGTACTCCACTTTTTTCCGGTGAAGTACTCTTGAGCTATTTTACAGATTCTTCGTCTGACTCCGCCCACCTCGGAGCAGGCCCGCCGCCCAAATTTTCGTGCCCAACAATCATCACCGACCCTCTGCTGACCGTAATCCACGTTTTTGTCCGGTCTATGAAGTGCCGTTATGCCGTCATTACGTATCACCGTTTCGCGCAACCGCCAGACTCTTCGCCCAACCGCCAATCGATACGTATCAAAGCTTTTCGCCGGAGCGTTTCTTTCTAGAAAAACGCTGGGCCGCAGACTGTGAACAATGCGTAATGATGGAGCGATTTATCGATTGATTTATCAAATGGGCCGTAGTAACATTGCTTGTTTTACGTGACTATGACATTCATGGTTATTGGGAATGTGAATTACTTTCTCTCAATTATTTTCACTTTAGCGGATATTCTGGGGAATGTCCAAGTGCTCCAGCAATCCCAAATGGTTCGCCGTGCATTGAAGAAGGTGAATGCCAGGATGGTGTTTGCCTCCCCTATTGTGAGCGCCAAAGCATCGCTAAGAAAAGCTGCATATGTGAAGAAGGTACACTCAATTTCAGTGAATTTTTTATGTATAAGCAGGCTGTGAAAAGGGAGCCACCCAGAGACGATGAGGGAATATTTCAATGATTTCGATACGGTCAAAAAAATTAACAAATTTCCTAATATTTCGTTGTACCAGGTTCTATCTTCTCGCTGTATTCTGTCTTCCTTACTTTTGAGAGTTTGATGTTGCATTTTCGGAGTCCTGTTGATCATCTCTGACAACCACTTGTGTTTCAGTCTTAAACTGCCAGCCTTCGTGTTTTTTGTCTCCGTAAGATTTCTATTTTATAATCGTCATTTTAACTCTTCTAGTCCATCTTTCGTGTCGTCGATGTTGCCGAGATGTTAATGGTACAGGTCTATGTGAACCTGAACTAGGGGCGGCGGATCTCGTTGATGGAACTTGGTGCGCCCAAGGTTACTGTCGGAAAGTTAGTTTTTATGGAAACTTACAATGTGTAGATTCGTCTAGTAGATGCTCCTATTTTAGTCAAAATGTGTCAACGAAGCTGCAGACTATGTTACCAGACATTTGAATGTGCTCAGCGACCGAAGTCGTATATGTGAGTCTCTTTTTCCTTTTGGTTTATGTTCAGCAAACTAGTGGAACTACTTTATTTCAGGGCCAATTATCCAGTCAAATATCGTCGCCATCATAGTGCTTTTATCAATTGCAATATATATTCCAATTGGATGCTGCATCAGGAGAGCTGTAAGTACTTTTTATTCATTTGCTCTAATTCTTGAGATGTAACTGATCATTTGTGCCCCTTTTCCATGACTTTTGAATTCTATCTCTCTGTCGCCTTTCCTTCTTTCTTCCACGGCGCATTTTTCAGCATTTTTTCTCGCTCTGTCGTGGTCTCCCGATATCTCAAAATTTTGCCTTTTGTCCATTTTCGGCCCTCACACTTTATGTGTCTCGCTGCTTTTTTATCGTTCTTCTTTTGTATCATCTGTCTCGCTCTCTGGTATTCTTGCTTTTTCTTCTTTTCGAACGTCTCTCAGTATTCTACTATTTTATATGGTGAGCTAGTTTATTGCTTTTATTTATTTCTTGCTCTTCATACGGCTTTTCATTCCCCAAATTTTTCTTCTACTGCTTATGTGCATCTCTGTCATTTTCCTCTTGTTCTTCTTTTAGATTTCCCACTATTTCCTCTTCTTCAGTCCTCACTCATTTCTTCCAGCCTTTTTATGAGCCATCTATTCGCGTTCTGCTTCTTGTTAGCATTAAGGCGTGAATTGTTCAGTTTAGGCGAGCAAAATAATCTCCTTTGTTCGATCTGCCGTTGCTTACAGGATGATCGCGAACTAGTGTCAACGCGGCGAGCAGGACGAGTTCGAACCGTGGATGTGACTCGTCCGTTGGATCGATAAGTTCGGAAGACGTCATTACTCCACTTGGATAATATTTCATGATTGTGATCAGTGGTCGAGTATCCCACTACCTCTAGTTATGTGACTGTTTGAACTTTTTGTGTCGGAGCGCAGAGAGGTAAAGAATATGGGCTGACACAGCATCGAAAGGTGCGAGCGGACAGCTCGAGACTATGGTCCCGAAGAGCGGGGGCTTCCGGGTGGGTGAGCCACTATCATGTATGAAATGTGATTTATGTTGGGAGGTGCTAGTTCACGGTAGTCACAAAACGCTGTGAAGTCAAAAGGGCATAGAAGAATGCAGGGACTTGGTGCTGTTCAAAAACTCAAGTATTCCGTAGACTGCCGCTTCTAGAGCTCAGCCAGTTCATTTCACTTTTTTTCTCAGCATATTCGTTCAGTTTGCTCACCCTCGAGTTAATATGTGTTTCGCTACAACGCATTTCCGTCAGTTCGGGTATATCAGGTGGAATATTTTCAGTGCATGGCACAATGATTCAAGATTCCAGTGTCTTAAACGGTTAGCAATTTGTGTCTCACGAGCTACTTATTTACAAACCTGCCTCACTTTTTATTTTTCTGGTATCTCTATATCGAAAGCACACGGTTCTTTCAGTTGTTAGGTCACTATTGTTGTGTGTTACTTTTATCAAAGTTAAGCCGACGATCAATGTGAGCCTGCTCTTACACCAGTTAATAAAATTTATCAGAGTTGTGTGAATGTTCATCCTCATGTTAAGAGTTTACAGCAAGAAGTGGAAACGACTTCAATTGCGTTTTCACTGCCATCGTGACCATTTAAAAAACCGAAATGAAGCATAAATCTGATAGCAAGGAAAGACACAAAAAGGGAACAGTATCCACCCTAGCCTAGATTTGGTGCAATAGGCTGTTAGCGTACTACGTTACTAACTATTTTTTCCTGCAGGTGCCTTCAGTCATCCCAGGCACGCATCGCTTGGTCTCGATCCGCGGCGAAAGCCGTTACAAACGAGAACATTCGCACCAGGACCCAGTTGGTTAAATTTAGCAAAGCTGCGTCCTGTCTTGCCAACTACAGTCGTCATCCTTGCACTTGATAGGGGCGTGTCGGCGAGAAGGAGCGTGCACACTGTTTGAAGCCTTCTCAGCCTTTTCGTTGAAACGCGTATGCGACAAAAAGTGATAGAAAACGAGTAACACGAAGGATATAATACAGTAATGTCACTCTCTGGTTCAACGATTGGTGCAGTACGGTGCTGACGACCGGGTGCTGACGGCGCAGCCGCACTGACTTGACTGTCAAAGTGCAAGGATGACGACTGTAGCTATTCTCAAATGGACTGCGAGCGATGCGTCGACTCGGGGGGGGTATACAGAGTGAGGAGCCTTATTTCCCAGTGGCGGCGTCGCGCATTACAGACGGATTATTTCCTAGCTATTTGACTAACTGACACAGAGAGCCAGTCGGTCCGAAAGACGCAGACACAGTGTGAGTTGACTTGCCGCTACACTGCTTCGTTGAGTGGATTGGATCCTAGTGCGAACGCTGCGTGCGTCATCACATTACGCTTAACTTACTTTTTACTGACAAGTGACTAACACGCTCCTATGTGGCCGCGTACTTTTTTAGCTGAAAGGTGTTACTGCCGTGAGTCTGACTTCACGGTAGTCGCAGTTTGACGGGAGTTCCTGACGCGGTCTCGTAGTAGGCGAAGTTGATGAGATGCTCGATGGGGGTAGGACGTTATTCTATTAGGTTGGACGGAAAGTCCTGTGACACTTTGACCAAATTTTCGGACCAAATTTGTCTTCACTAAAAGACACCTCCAATCCACAAGGTAACCACAGTTGATGACTATAAATAGCATCCATCTTTTGCGCAGCTTCTCATTTCCATTCTCATGGAACTATTAGGTTGTCCGGAAAGTTCTCAGCGTTTTGTGCACCTATTTTTTGTACATTCACTGCTGATTAAAAACTCATTCTGCCTTGCTTCTCAGTAGCACATCCTGTAGAGAATTTCTTGCGCTATCTGATGGTATAATTGCCGTTTCACCATTGCTTGATAAACCCCCTTTTTTCAAGATTTTTTCAAGCATGTGAAAAGAGCACTTCGGACGATTTTTTTCTTCGACTATAAATTGGGGCAATCCGCAATCGAAACAGCTCAACAAATTAACCAGGTGTGGCCCAATAGTGCTAGAGAAAGCACTGTGCGGCAATGGCTCAACAAATTTCGTTCTGGAGATTTCAGCCTTGAAGGTGAACCTCATAGCGGTCGACCTAAAGCAATATCTGACGAGGATTTTAGGGGGATTTTGGAGGCTGACCCATCCCAAACAGTTCGAGAGATAGCAGAAGAGCTAGGCCTTGGCAAATCCACTGTTGCAGATGGTCTGGAACGCATTGGAAGGTGAAAAACTCGACAATTGGGTGCCCCACAATCGGAGTGACCGGCAGGAATCGGCACGTCTCGAGGTTCCTTCTGCATTGCTTTTGCGCAGCAGAAACGACCTGTTTTTGGCCGAATTGTCACCTGTGATGAAAAATGGGTCATGTATGATAACAGGAGACGTTCCGGACAGTGGTTGGATTTCGACGAACCACCGAGGTAATTTTCAAAGCCGAACCCTCACGAAAAAAGATTCTGGTCACGGTTTGGTGGTCATCGGCTGGTGTGATCCACTATAACTTTTTATCACCAGGCCAAATAAAAGGAAGGTAATAAAATGTGTGTAACAACATGTTTGAATGAAAGTGATTCGTTTCGCCTCAACTCAGACGAATCACTTTGCTTGTCAACCCCTGACAAACCATCACAGCAGAACCCTACTGTGAAGAAATCGACGAAATGTACCGAAAATTTTGTCAGCTGCAGCCAACACTTATCAAAAGAAAGGGTCCGATTCCTTTTGCATGACAACGCCCGCCCACACGTTTCACAAATCACTATCCATAAATTGAACGAATTGGGGTTGAAGTTCTACCTCACCCGCCATATTCTCCAGACCTTTCACCAACCGACTATCACCTTTTCAAACATTTTCAGAACTTCCTTGCTGGAAAATACTTCATCAATCAGGACCAGGCAAAAAAGCCTTCGTGGATTTCGTTCTCGACCACCCAGTTTTTTACTTTGATGGGATTTCTCGACTGCTGTCACATTGGCAAAAGTGTGCTGATTCGAATGGTGCCTATTTCGATTAAATCCGATGAGTATTAAAAAAGTTACGATCGTTTAAAGTGAAACACCCAAAACGCTGAGAACTTTCCGGACAACCTAATACGATAACTATGATAAAAAGGAGAGGTGGACCTCGTTTTGGAGTAGACAAATTTTTTCATTTTCAAAATTTTTTCTTTCTCAAGGATGCGATAGGGACCAAAGGAGGTGGTAATTAGAGGCTGCTAACTTTGTTAAATAACCTGGGTACGGTCGCATTCTCTGATCGAAATCCATGATCTTTTGGCGTAGCCTGATCCCCACATGCGGTCTTCGCATTGCCGAGTAGTAGAGAAAAATTGAGTATTTCTGAATGAATTCAAGCGTGACGTCATCCATTTTGAAGTTGATTGAGGTGGACTGTGGTCCTTACAACGGTGCTAGTATCCAGTGATACCGCTTTGAAGTCCCACCAATAACACACTGAAATCTTTATCCCATGCACATCTGCTTTTGGCTAAGCAATCTACTTTTCTGTTCGAGAGATCCTGCGAGGACATGTGCATGATGTACGCAAGGACTCCACCACTCGCTATCAACCAGATCTCACAAATGGTCTTGCAGTGTGTGCAAGCAAACGACATTTCAGTCACGGTAATTCGGTATGACTTGTCAGACGGGCCAACTTCACAAAAAATTTTTCCGATAACCGAGATTGCGGAGAAGCATGGCAGTTGTCAGTCAGGTGGAGCCTAGAGAGGTTGCCAACTTACTGGTGGTTACGTTCGGCTGCGCCTCAAGAAGCTTGAGTAAAGGGCCGTCATTCTGTGCTGGTGGCGACCTATACATTGCCTACCTCCGAGTTAAATAAGTCCAGCTTGGAAGCGCTGATGCAAAAGCTACCCTCTGCCATGGCAAGCGATATCCTTCCTCAAGACAACGTAGGTGTTAGCTTCCTCGACTACGGCGGAGTGGCCCTACAGGAACTCATAATATGGGATAGGTCGAAAAGTACCTCGATCTCTGAGGGACTTTTAAGCTTTGAAAACTTCCACAAAGTCATGATATACCCATTTGCAGAAACCCCAGAGGACAGTCTCCACTAATCAGGGATAAAAACATCCAAAATGATTTTTGGTCTTTTTCTAGAACAATTCAATCAAAGTGTCGCAGGACTTTCCATCCAAATAACAATGAAAACATGGTAGGCTTAAAGATGGCGGTTCTATTTTAACGTGAGACCACACTGAATCAATGTTCCACAAAATAAAATAAACAAAGTGTTCCATATAATTAACATTCTAATGCATAGAACAAATGACATACAACCACAATGGCAAGAAACGTTGGAGCAAGCCAAAAATTCCGTTGTCCTTGTCATATTTTGAGGCATTCATTCAACATTGGACCAGTAATAATAACGCTCTTATGAATTGGTATAATAGTGTAATAATTATTTAATAGCTTATTGTGGTGATGCTTCACACCGTTCTGTGAGCCATTACAACACCACGTTAATCCTCCGTAGACGAAATGATGTTAACAGCTGTTTTCAGTGAGTCCCTCTAGACTTGTCAGTGGATGGGTCGAGCTTGATCGGGCTATCTTCACCTTACCCTTCCACTGGACTTTAGACTTTGTTATACTTCTAATATGTCTTTTTTTATTAGAGAAAAGCATTTGCTGATTTCTCTTAATATTTGGTGTTCATTGAAATTTACTACTTGTTTTTTTTGAGCTAGTTTCACAACCAAAAAGAAAATCTTATAAAACTACAAAAAATGGCATTTTTGGCTTAATTAGAAACAAAGAAAAACAAATATTGGGGAAAGGAACTCCAAAGCACAGATGATTCGTTTCGCCCGTTATCGCAGAGGAAAAAAAACCAACAACCCAAGTTTTTTTCCATTAGTACTGTAACATGCGGGGGTCGTAGGACTTGCACTAGTAGCTGAGTCGAAGAGTACTGCTCTTCGAAACACTGACTCTTTGAGGGGAACCACTAATCCGATCGACTCGTCGTGCATGTAGAATCCCCCAACTATGAACTGACATGATAGCCCCTGGGAGCTACAATGAGGAGATTATGGGGAATGGTCGCAGACTGTTCCTCCGCGAGAGAGCTTGTTCAGATCGATCGCGAGATGTCAGTGGTCCAACACTTCCCGGACCGTCTGAGTATAATATGACAAAAATGGGTATGATTATGCCCAATATTTGAAAAAAAGACAGAGTATAACTATAGCACATATATCTTGGAAAACGTATATTTGAGAACAGAAAATAGCCGCAATAATTCTGCCAACCAATCCAATGTTTGTCTGTTTATTCCGGTCTTAAAAACAGAGTTGAGGGGAAAGGGAGAGAGCGTGCATTGAGTGGAGATGCTCGTCAAGGCAACAGATCGATTCCGCTGAAATGCCACGGAACGTTGTTCAGGCATAGGTTCTCCATTCTCATTCTCTTACTGTCCTATTTCAACAGTGCTCCATGTTCAGTTTTTCATCAAAACCTCGCATGGATTTAGTATTCGGTGTTTTCGCTTACAGCTTGAAAGTGTAGGATTTTCAGGTCAATATGACGAAAAATGAGACAGTGTTGATGGGAGGCTCGTCGATTTCGGGTCAGTTCATGAGTCATCTAATGACATCTCTTATTATAACACTCTTACGTTGGGTTATGGAAGTCTGACGTACTGGGCGCTGTGAATAGTTTCATGGCTACTACAGGTTATCTTTGGTGCGTGGGAAGCCTCCCAGTCAGGTCAAGATCCTGTAAAAGATTTATTCATTTTCTATGGCGTTCACACTTAGACGGTGTTCCAGAGCCTCATGAAAGTCCTCATGCAAATTCCACCGCATTCTAGAATCGTAGTGGCCTACTGAACGCAATGTATTCTACTTAATTGCATGCGGTGGTCAGCTAATGTAAAGCCGATGTTCTTATCCTCTCAGACAAGTCTGGCACCAATTATTGTACCCTTAGGGGGACGCTTCGTTGGCATAGGCAGGAGCCGACTCGGGATTTCACCCCCAGACCAACCAGTGATGTGCGGCGCTCCATGTTGGCATCCCGGGCAATGAATAGTTACTATAGTGATATGAGTCGTTAATGGGTCAACAATCCAGTACCTATACAAGGAATAGAATGGGAACCTGTGCATGCAGCACTAAGGCTTTTTGGTTCCAAAACCTATACGCCATAGTGCGCTGTTGATTATGCTGAAGCCAAGTTTCCATTGAAGACGAACTGTACACCCACCTTCATGAATCCTGGTCCTTGTCATGTTTGAGATGGATCGGTACGCAGCCGCAAAAGAATGCCACTTTCTCCATTCAAAAGTGCACGGAAACCGAAGGGTGGAGGTACCCGGGTGCCGTGCAGGACTACTCCCGCGCTGCCGCACTGCCAGCCACACGCTTAACTACAGTCGAACACGCTACTTTTCTATGCCCTATCACTTGTGCTTGCTGTCTACCGCTGACAATGAGTGCGCTGCGTTACCTTGGTATCGAAACAAGTGGTAGGCCCTGAGGATTGTGGGGAGGAGTCCCCCCACCCGGGGATCACTACCCTTTATCCTCATTTCCGCGCGCTCTCAAGTGCCGAAAGTGTTGCACATGTACAGCTGCAGAGCCATGCTTCTCGCGCATAGCAAGGATCGTCCTCAGAAGCAAGTCTACAGTTTGGCTTTATAGACCACCATGTGTGGGAGCAAGAGATTTACTGAATTGAAAAAATGACAAACTTTCAATCTTCAGGTGTTTTCGTTAGCTGCTATGATACTCTTGAACACTGCTTACAAAGATGTTACATGAGCTGTTATATTGCCGATTATTGCAACGATTCGGCTGGAACTATGGTGGCATGTGCTCCTGCGCTAACCTCGTGAGTTACTTTAGTGCTTTGAGAGAATAGTATAGGTGGCTTGTACCAACTTAGGTAGTGACCTTTGTACTGAAGGTTCCAACAGAGGTGGCTGGTTTACTCGCCGTAGAGAGGGGGGAAGGGTGGGAGAGGAAAAGAGAGAGTGGGTTATGAAACGCATGCATATGCTCGGAATGGGAGGGCCATTCATTTTAAATCAAGGCTCACTCAGGGCTGTTCTGAGACCGTATGATATAGTTCCTCAACCTATATATGAATAACGTAAGGCAAAATTACGGCAGTCATAGAAATGCCACCCAAGAACACAACACATCGTTGGTTTTTTCTAGTCAAATTCACCTAAGATAACTACTTTTTTTCCATCACCGATCGCCGTTCTCACTTAATAATTAGGGAGGCTCGGAGACTTTCGGGGAACATGTTGATCTCGACGATGAGGAAGGTCGAGTCTTACTCATACCAAACTTACTCTTCAGCACCACCTCCAAAGAATCAAAGCCACGGGACTTCCAGGACGTTCAGTAGGCCCGCGATTAATCCAGAGGACAAAACAAACGAACTGTGATACGGCGAAGGAGACGATTTTCTCAGAAACGGTGAAATCCTGAATTTCGCTTGCACAACTGTTTCGTCGACAGCACCATTCCCACCGAAATGTTCGCGCACAGGATTGTAGGCTCTTGCTCCTCAGATGCACACTAGGTCCGTGAAGCGTGAGGTCGAATTCTGGGTCCTGGCTGCTTTTATGTCTTCTGCCCATAACTCAGCGCTTGGAGACTTTCAGCAGCAGCAGTACAGCAGTTATCACAACAGAACAAATGATTACTGTCTGCTAAAGTGAAACTATGGTTTGGGGAAATACTACTAGGCTGGCATGCAATCATTCTGGCTC
>MU913853.1:0-11593 GCA_036418165.1 Cooperia oncophora | reverse complement strand
CGTTTGTGAGGTCCGAATTGGAATCTTTAACCCATTGCGTACCGCGTGCTGCACCATGTGCAGCACGCTTGTTTGCCTCTGTATGGCCGCGTGCTACACATGGTGCAGCACGCCTCGTTTTAACGTATTTAGCACTGTTCGATGACTCAAAACTGTCAGTATCTTTGTGAAGTCCCCCGGAAAGAAATACATGTGTGGGAAATAGCGGGATCAAACTAGAGCTAAGTTATTGATATTTTTTGGAAAATTCTTCAGCTACTGTATCCTTTATTTATTTCTCAGTAACCAGTCAAAACAAGGCTCTGACTGCGACTCCACTAAAAATTCGCAAAATAGTAAACTGAACAATTTATAAACATGTTACGTCCCATTCCCAATACTTCTTGAATTTATAAACCTTTTTGTTAACGGTCGCATTTTTTTGGCTCATCACGTAATAGTATTCAATTTTACTTATCATACTCATGCATGCAACAGTAATGTATAATACGAAGTATATGCAATATTTTTATGTCATATGTACATGATAAAAATCACATTTGTTTATACTCGGCGCGCCACGAGTCGCGTCGACAAAAAGGCGTCGGCCACAGGCGCCCGTTTTCGCGAAAACGCCGCGGTACGCAATGGGTTAAATCGCTTTACTCACTTTGTGCCCTCCCAAGGAACATCGCTTCTTGGTCACAGATTTGTCCAATAGACTTCTCCTGTTTCAGCTTTCGAATCAAATGTAGAAAGCAGAGGATGTCGAAAGTGCTCAGTTTCGTCCACTTGACACTCTCCATTCAAGCACTAGCAATTAAAGGAAATTTGAACTTGAAAAGAAATTAGTACATCATCTTATTGAGCAAATGGTTCCCAATGTCTAATGTGTCCAGTAACTTAGAATTCAATGGCAAAAGTTTTCTTCGTTAACGTGAAAGTTTGAGCAAGGGAAAACGCTATTAATTGTGGACCAACCGAATATTCAACGGCAGAGCTCGCATTCAAGCGTTTCGTAGGAATCCCTCCTTGCCCAAATAGTCCGATTTGCAATCTGTGACCTCATCCCGCTTTCGCGACCCCACTACGAGTGACGAGGGTACTGCGACCGCCTCACGTTGACGTCACACACGGTATCCCCAAGTTGCCTCATCCGGACAAGAATATGGCCGACCGCGCCTATAACTAACTACAGGCGCCATCCATTCCATCTTGTATGGGACCAAACTGCGGTCTCCGTTGTTTTCCAAGTCGCTTTCCCATGCGAGATGTGAAACGTTCTACTTTTCAATGCCTTTCTGAGGAGAAGCACATGCAATAAAAAGAAGTGTATTCATAAGTTGAAGCGTTTGACCGCTGGTTCGATGTACCGGTGATGCAAGTTTGTTGCTGCAGTTGTTCGCCGGCTCACGGTAGCCTTAGTTTCTCTCCAGAGGTCTCTAACGCTGGTTCCTGTGATTATTTTAGAAACTTTACTTTTTGGTTTTTCTTCGCTCTTTTCTCTAATGCTTAACGGAACATGGTGCTAGAGAAGGGAAAAAGGCAACTGTAACTCTATGCATACAGGCGGCTGTCGTACCGATTTTCTGACATGGTGTAGAAAACTTATACTCAGAAAAAACAGACAAGCCCTTAATTTGCCTTTTTAACCGCTTCTTTCGCTTCCCTCTCTCGTTTTCAAATTACTGATCACCAACACTTCCATTTTTGATTTTGATAGTAGGGGATCGCTTTTTGTTTTTAATAGTAGGGGATCGCGGGGTTGTCTTGAAGGGATACCGTGGAAAAAACCCCGACCGAACCATGATTCAGACCCTTCTGTCCGCCCACGATCCTCCATGACTCACTCGAGGTCCAAGAGGCTCATATCCAGTTCCGTATGCTTTTTGTTGTTCAGTGCAGACATTTGTGCTCGAAGAGCACGCGAAACGTCACCGTTGTCACCACTCGATGACTCATCGGTCGGCGAGTATTGAATAGCGCCCGATCCTCGTCCGCACGAGGTCCGTTCCCACCCCCATTTCGAAACCATGCCCAAATCATCCTTGTTCTTCTTACCTAGCTGCTCTACTGAAATAGTGCAACTCTAACCAGCCTGCTGCTAATGGGCTCAACAAATAGTCGTCGGTAAACGCGCTGGTGTAACCGTTGCTCTGACTATCCCCTTGTTGGCTTTCATCTGCTGCTGCCTCCAATCGATCTCCAGTGCCCTTGCTCAGGCGCCGTCGTGGCCTAACAACCAACTAGCCACAGTTAGAATATATCGTAGAGATAGTTATGAGTGATGATAACCCTCCATTATGGGAATCTATTCTCTCGTTGGATTGGATGGGAGTATTGAGATGGATCTACGGCCATTTACCGTTCGAAGTGAAGTCTTACATATGGTGAATACAGCCTTGATTCTTTTTGGTCGTTTATAGCCTCTATTTGTCACTTCATTTCAGGATGATCATTCTTACTCTGTTATTTGTAATTACTTTGTGTGGTTGCTGCTGTATGGTTTGTTTCTGTTCGCCGTGTTGCATTTGTGCTGTCTGGTATCGAAAACGACGATCACGTCGAAATCGCGGCGGAGTGGAATTCAGCACCTACCCCTCAGCACCTCCACTTCTTCAGAAAATCTAATTCATTGTATGGTCTCTGATTTACGGGCTTCTATTTGATAATCATTTTCATGTTTTTCTCATTTCGCTGCATCATTTTATTGGCTTCAATACCTCTAGTTGCTGATTGGTGCTTAACTCGCGATTGTGTCATATCACGTCACATCGCACCACAGGAAGCTTTTGCTAAAGCCCTGATTTTTTTTTCCAGTAATCTCCCAGATTATGTAAGGGGAGATGTGCCTCAGGTAAACTCCTCCTTTTTGAAGACACAGTCCAGGCAGTCAAGAAAATGAAAAATGAAGAAAAAAAGCAAGTTTAATAACACGTTTCTGGTGCTACTGCAGTTGATGGGAGCCACGCGGCAAGTATCCACCTATGAGAAGAGGCCGCGGTAATGCTTCAGACATTTGCGCTCGACTGTACCCTGAACTTGTGAGGAAATGTACCCCTCGCGGCGCGCCGCCGCATGGACAACCAATTACAATAGCTCTTACGCTCACTGGGTAACAGGCACTACATTGATATATCGACTGACAAGCGCCTATTGTTTCTTAACATGTACTTCTCACTCCCTTTATTGTGGAGGATTGCTACAATGTGTGTAGCTCACACTACATAATAAGGCAACAGACGAGAAACCTATTGAGTGGTCCTATGAAGGCGCTGATCTATTTCCCAGGGTCTAAGCCGCATTAATTTGCAAACTATAGAGACACTCGCGACAATGGGCGCGGAGAACTTCAAATCACAGTGGTAGCCATTTTCTGTTTTTCAGCATGCTCCACCTTCCTGACACTTTTTTATTCGATAATATTTTATGACGGTTTCATCGAAATACGTTAACCAAAACTAAGCACTGGTGAAACCAGGAACCAAGAAAATATTTTCCATGAAAACTCGCGGAATTCTCGCCGAAAGGGCTTTCATGCGGGTGCGGCTTAAGGGTAATTACAGTCACGTCGTCACATGCAGTGCATTATTAACGCCCTGCATCACAGTAAATCCTCTAGCCCAATGACTTAATACACAACGAAGTCCATAAAATGGATCTTCTGGACAGAATTTGAACGAAAAATTATTTTCTGAGCGTGGACTGTGTCTCTCCACAAGTTACGTTGATATTCAGTCAGGATAGGCTTTCGGACACGCCTTACATGTTAGTCTTGTTTCTTTGTTTCCTTGTTATTGTAAAGACTCTGCATTGTTTTTTTTTGAATCGATTTATGTCTGGAACAGACGGAGACTAGTAAACTTGTTACAGTGAGAATGAGTTCAATATTTTATTCGAAATGAACTATGGAGTTCTGTCGGATTTCTCCTTGTTCTTCGCCGATTTGCTTCAGGTAGATACCAAACGTCATCTTAAAAGATCCGTACATTATTCATATACCATTATCTGAAGACACTATACGGCCATACGCGAGGAAGAGTGATTCGTAGCTGTAGAGGATTGTCATTTTCTTAAAAATGTAAGGAAGTGAAGGCGGAGATTGTAGTGGATGGGTATACCTTATTCTTCGCCTCGATACACATTGTGCAGACACACAACACGCTGGCCGGTCAACCCGCGATTCACAGCCCCACGCTACTTGTCTGCGCCCTCTGTTTTTCGTTGGGGCGACTTTTTCCTCAACAGCTTAAGCAGCATGATAAGCAGGGCATTGGAGATCACTTACCAGCGAGGAGGGTCGCCTTCAAAGAAAATGTTTTCGATTGCTGACTTTTCTGGGGTTCATGCTGTTTCAGGTGAGCTGTATACACCCTCTTCCTCCCTCCTCGCTCGACGGCAGTTTTTTGGCAGAATTATTTCTTCTGAAAAAAAATTCCGGAAAAGTAGGAAGTTGGGAAAACTTAGAAAGATGTTGGGGCATGGGGAACGAGGATCTGCCAGAAGAGGAATTCCTAAGAGGGGTTGTATTTTGCAAAAGTTGCCCCGTCGGCAGGACGTGCGCTAGTAACACATTCGCTTGGGACCTTGTTCGTCCAGTTGCTTCAATGAACGTGTTGGCAACGCGCCCGAAACTGTGGCATGAGCATTCGGATAGTGAGCGAAGACATGAAGAAAACTACAATAACCCTAAAGCTTCATTTCCGTGCACTTTCTACTGATGAAGTTGATTTTTCTACAATGAGAGATCTTTCCTCACATGAAAAAGGCCTATCTCGCAGCTAATCGTACAGCGTGTCTTTAACATTTACAAACACAAAAACAAGTCTAAACCGTGAATGGTTGTAATGAACCACTAGTAAAAAGGGAGCAAGCGAAGCAGATTTCCTCAAGATTCCATCGTGCGGAGTCGCAAAAGTGTTCTGGAGCAACTAACAATAAGGGTTCCACGGCTTTGTTCGCCCAGCTGGTAATCAATCTGTCGGCGAGAAAACACTGAGTTAGAAATCAGTCGAACTTCGAGTAAGATAGTGGGAATCAAATTTTTTTGTAGCTTCTACTATTCGAAATCGCATTCATATAGCCCAATTATACAAGGGATTGCAGCATAGCGTCGGACAGGAGGGTCAGAAGAAATCGTTGGTTGTCATTGTCGTGCGATCAGGGTACGCCGTCGTTGTGATGATCACAACGGGGGGTCGTATTTGACAGCGAGGGAGGGGTCTGGTCGTTGTTGGGAGAGGCACTGCCAAAGATCTATAGAACTATTATTTCCGATAGTTAAAAATGAAAAAATGAAAAATGCGCCAAAAATCAGTACCATGTTCGAAATCGGAACAAGAAATAACCCAAGATACAAGTTTACATCGACATTGGTGAAAATGACTACCTTAAATTGATGCAATTTTCCGTCAGTGCGAACATAGAATGCTACACTGGTGAAATCACGACGTCAAATAAATATTGTATGCAAGTTTGTACCGAACTTTGTGAAGAAGAAGGTAGGCCAGACTGGCACTTTTCAGGGTCAGAGAGCGTCAGAACGAAGCAGAAAAAACGGTAAGGTCGTACTTCGTGAATTTCACGGGGGCTGTGGAATGACCTTCCATGGGGGACAAAAGTTTCCAGGTTGGGAAAAAACATTTCGAGAAGATTTAATTTGGTAGTTCCTAGTTTCGGATAACTTCTGAGAACTTGTTACAGTTTGATAAAAGTTTCAGGTCAGGTTCGGAGCGATACCAGAGGGGCGGGAATAAAGCCCGCCCCGGCTTTTTTCTTGGCTTTGATCGGTCCAGAGTGATTCGATTCATTAAGGGCTGCGTTTTATAACTGGCGGCCAAAGCGTTAGCGAGGGGACCGCTTCCAGGCGTACGCCCAAGGCGGGCAGGTGTCGGGGAAAAGGACAGGTATCGGGTTTCTGCGCGCTTACCAGCGGTGTTCCATTAGTGGTTGTCGATTAGGCGCTTGCAGGCGGGAAGGGCTAGAGAGTTGTAATGAAGGAAGTAGGCGAGGGGTACAAGAATGTTTATCCCCTTACTTCTCGATACTCTTTCTAGGCGATAGGAGGGGGGAGCATTTTTTATACTCTCCTACTTTTTCTATACCCATAATAAGCGTTTAGAAAGAAGTATTCTTTGTAACTCCTCCTACTCTTGTATTCACTCTTCTAGCCCCGCCGCCTGCATACGCTGTAAAAAAAACCCGCTAGTTGAAACGCTTGGAAAGCGGCTACCCGCTACGCTTGCCGCATGGAGGATTAAAACGGCAGGCCTAAGGCAGGCGGTGGCATTAGTTCGGCGGGACTTCAGCAAGGCAGCGATCGGCCGCGATCCCGCCAAGTAGGAGGAACCAGTTCCGCCCCAAGGATGGGACGGGATTTGGAAAAACCTTGTTGGAAGGGGTATTTTTCATGGTGGTTTTTCTTTCTTCCCCGCCCACTTAGTTTACTCTCCGAGTGAGGGGGGGGTTTCTTAAGTGGAGGTGCACTTAAATAAATTAGGGGCTTTTAGGATCGAATATTCAGCCCGGTTTTTAAAAATTTCAACCATAGTTTCAATATTTTGTTCTGACTTCCCCGTGGGGCAGTTGGAATGTTTTGGGGGCGAGTTTTGGGAGGGGTGGAAAAATGGCCAAAAGTCTGATGAGTACAAACTGTTGAATTTTTTCATGGAAGTGGCAGAAAGGTCAGGGGCGGAGCCTGGAAGGGGGATATATGGGAAGGGCGTCGGGGGCTGGAACCTAATGGACACAACTAAGGGATCGGTAGTGCCTTAGGAGCGGGAACCTAATGGGACCAACAAACCTCAGCTTGGACTGGTACGGGGAATTGGGGCCCCGAGGATAGTGGGACAGTAGTTTCGAGGGGGCGGCGCACACCAGTGAAGGACTGTTAAAGTATGGCTCCAAGCGCGGAACTTCAAAAATTACACACTTTGCCTGGGTACTGGGTTTGAGCGGACCGTTTGGGAGCCCGTGGGAAGGCCTTGAAAGACAAAAGTTGAAAAATGTTGGGGAGGGAAGTGTGGCGGGGATGTTCGGAGGGGGCGGGCTTTGAGCAGGGAAGAGGGCATGGCCGGCGTGAGGCTAACCTGGGATCACACTTGAGGTTAAACGTGGGTGCCCTAGGGGCGGGACCTAATGACAACACTGCCACTTGAGTCGGCGGGAGGGAATTCCCTGGAAAATCGGGAGGTGGAAAGGGTATGAAGGGAGGGGGATTGGAAGTTAACTTGGGGGCGGGGACTTCAGGAGAGGGCGGAACCAAGAGTGGAGGGGCGGGCAGTTCAAGGGGCGGAGGGTCGGAGAGGGGTAGGGGGGGGGGAATTTTAGGAGGTGAGGTACGACGAAAGAGGGGATTAGGCGGGAAGAAAAAAAAAACAAACCATAACGCTTTTTCCGCAAACCAAGTTTTTTTCAATTTACCGGTCCATCTTACTTTGTGGTTGGGACGAGGCTTCGGTCCTCCTTACTGGGCGAATCCGCCCACTTGCTGTTCCGCGAACTATTGAACGCTGGCCCTTTAATGGGGCGATTTTTTACATAACGCGCTTGCAGAAGGAGATCGAAGAGGCGCAGTAGTCCTTAAATGGAGATAAAAGGGAGGTGAAAGGTTTTAGGCATGAATGGACAGAAATTGTGTCAGAAAAAATTTTAGTAGGTGGAAGAAAGGTTGATGAAAAGATGAGTTGGGTAGCCTAACGAAGGATAATAACAAGAAAATAAGGCCCCAGTTCCTTGGAATTGGTGTCAGTGAAGGGAAAACGCGGGAATATGGTGGCAGGAATTAGTCCCACCGTACCTTATCTCCGTTTTGTCGAAAAAATTCCTCAACGCAACGAGTCTTGTGGGGGATTTCCTGTTTTCAAACCAGCCGTATTCCTGATCTTATACAGATCATCTCGCATCGCTGCACTTTTTTGATAAAACCTATAAATAGAAGGGTTGATATTCTAAGGGATTTGAGGGCCAGCTTTTTCTTCTGGGACACAACATTAAAGTAATTAATTCTGTTTCTTTTGCTGTTTGGAGGTGAACATTGAATTTCCCAAAGGTCTTCTCCAGGGTCAGGCTGCGGAGTGGGAGAATGGGACTTCATATTTTGGTTGTACCATTTGAAGGTGGGGGGGGGCGAGGGGGGCCAAAGTCCTGGGTTTATCGGAGTGGGAACATTGCCTTTGGGGTATCTTTCGCCCTTCGGTCACTTTTCGTTATCCCACGTCTTTTCTCTGGGGGCGCCTGCGAAAAAAAAACTTTGGCTGATATGTGTGACTCGGTCGAAGTGACTTTTTTTTGGCCACCCCTGTACATTCAGGAGCTTCTAGCTATAGTTTCCGCGTACCATACCTTCAGGAATACACAGTAAAAAAGTTATTTGTATCCGAATACATATTTTGCTTGAAGGCCACAACCATGCTATTAGAACCCATATGCCATAGATGGTGAGCCCGTACACCTACTCAACAAGGTGATAGCTGCGCCTCTAGTGGGATATTGCCTTTCTGGGGTCACTGATAAATGTCTTGTCTCTCGACAGAAAAACAACAGTCTCAAATGGGTTTATTTGATGAAAAGCGCATCCAAAGCCATGTCCAGATAAAGTACGCATCCATTCCCATCTTCAGGATATAAAATGTACCTTGGCGCACTAATAGCCAAGGTCGGCAGCCTTTTCGAGTATGAACAACGGTGAAGCAGAAATTGCGGCAGTGGCGATTCTTACGGATCAGGAGTTAGGACAACAACATTGTAAACATGAAGAGTAGTACCTCAAAACGATAATCCTCGATCTTCACGCAGTTTGCAGTGTCCTCGAGGAATGGTGGTATTCCTTTCACAACTATATTTGGACGAAATCGAGATATCGCCTCCGAAAGAGATAGCCCTAGATAGAGGAGACCAGTTTCATGATTGCACTATCCTGGTGTCAGTCTGAAAGTCAGTCACCTACAAAACCAGCCAGAACACTGATCGAAGCCTCGTTCACGAGAAGGTATGGAGCATCATTTGACAGACTTCGATGTGAATCTAAAAGTGTCACTATTATTCTACAATGGTAAGCTTATTATTTCGCTAGAGAGAACCGGAACCTTCTTGAAGGCGTTGAAGTTTACAATTTGGTAATCCTAAGAATGATGTCACCCACGAGGATGCGGTCGTCGAACATTCAGTTGTCTGAACACTGAAATTCTTCTGACAGTCATCATCGTTACAGTTCAACCCCTCCCCCCTTAAACCAGAATTTACAATAAGACGAACCGTGCAAGAAGTTACCTTTTCACACAAACAATGCCGTTTTTCCTGGCAGTTTCACTAACTTCGAGCAATGGTACCTTCACGTATGCTGTCTCGTCGTCGATACTCGAAAGCGATAATGTCATGTCAAAATCATCCAGCTGATAATGGAAAAACAGGGTTTAAAAAACAATCAAAGAAAACACTTAGCAACATATAGTCACAGATTGGTTTCAACGAATAGATCTTATTGCAAGGAATTAAAGAAACCACCTTTGTAGTGATTTTGCACATTTTCTGGTGCCGTTTTTGTGTCAACGGTACTCCGCAGCATTCGATCATAAACGTACGATCGTATTGAAGTCCAGTTTTCGTAAGAGTACTCCTAAATATCTCTACATGTGCAAGAATATGCGCGCAGAAGATGCAGTCACTATCCTACTATATATAATCGGCTATGTCCGTGTGTGTGTCTGTCTGTCTGTCTGTCTGTCACGAAATTCATAGCACCTGAAGAAGAACTTGGAGAGGTCGGGTCATGGTGGGGATGGGTAGAGCATGGGACAAAACCTAATGTAGCACCCATGACCCATGGTGAGCCCCGCCCACAGCAGTGGGCGGGGTATGCGCCGAAAGTTAGCGGATGTCAAGTAAAAAAATTCATACTCGGGTTGGCAGACAGTCCACAGATGAGGGAACAGAGCAGTAATGCCAACAAAGGGCTGTCCGACTAAATGGAGGAGACATACCCGAGATGGGCGGAGCGTACTTGAGATGGGCGCTTCCCGTGCTCAACCTATAAAAAAAGCTACAATTGTTACACAAAGCAGCCCGGAGACGGGAAAAAATGGGATAAGGTTAGCATTGGGTTGGGCAGAGCAAATGGAGGAGACATACTCGAAATGGGCGGAGCGTACTTGGGATGGGCGGCGCTTCCCGTGTCACTGAAAAAAGCGTACTCACTTCGCGCTATAAATGCGCCCGGCAGACGGGAAAATAAAATCGCGGATACGTTAGCGTTGGGTTGTCAGAGCAATCATGGAGTGACACATGAGCTCCGAAATGGGCGGAGCGCACTTGAGATGGGCGGTGCTTCTTCCCTTAAAGGTCGGTAACTCGGTTCCCGAAATAGATCAGAGATTGCAGAAAAGTCCATGACGAAGATGAACATCTGGCAAGAGTCCACCATGTTTGCGGCGTGCTGAGGCCCGCCCACAGTGGGCGGGGCGTGCATTTGAACACGAGGTACCAGTTTAAAAAAATCGTAGTTTGGTCCTAAAGCACTACAGACGGCGCAAAAAAGTGGATTATGGTCCCCAAGTGATCACATGTCGGAATGTGCGAGGCACTCCCGTTGTGGGCGGAGCGTGCCCCGAGGTGGGTGGAGCCAAGTTTGAAAAATTCGCAAAACGGTTCCAGAGCACTCCAGACACCGGGAAAAAGTAGTTTGAGATCAGCGGGGGGTCATCGGTTCACAAATGCGAGACACACCCGCTGTGGGCGGAGCATGCGGCGAGGTAGGCAGAACTAAATTTTAAAAAAATTCGGCGCTTCCAGAGCACTCCAGACACCGGGAAAAAAGTAGTTGGAGATCACAGAGGGGTCACCGGTTCACAAATGTGAGGCATACCCGCTGTGGGCGGAGCGTGCTTCGAGGTGGGTGGGGCCGGCCATAAGAATTCTTTGAGTGGTCAGAAGTCCTTGCGGTGCGTCGGCGCGAGCGGTCGGCTCCTCTTGAGCTCCGCTGGAAATAGTATTAACTGCTCGTGTTCTGTATTCCGCTGTTTTTTTCCTGCTTTGAGGACTGTCGGCACTGCTTATTGATATATATTCTCGAGCTATTCATTCCGGATCGCTTTTAACTGCTGTAGCCTATTTACTTCACTCTGGAATTCTTGTCGGCACCATCCATTACGGGTCATCGATTAATTTGATTTTGGTCAACGGCCCCCGAGCTGCGCATTCACTTGTGGCTAGGGATACTCCTCTGATATCAAGCCACCGTCTCAGGTGATTCTAGGTTTATTGTGTTTACTTAGTGTCATGGATACGCCTGCGGTGCCTGCTCCTGTTCAAGGACGTCGCGGAAAGAAGCACAGGATGGACTTGTCGAGCCCTTCCTCCGACATGGATCTTTGGCAGAGCAATTGATCTAATCATTAGTGACCCTTCGCTGCGTCCCACCTTAAGGCAGCACAATGGGGTGTATGTTGGAAATGAAGGATCAGATTGGCAGTGTTCTCGCGAAGAACAAGGAGCTCCTTGAGGAGAACAATAACTTTCGCCGGAAGAATCGTGAGTTGGAAAAGGAGGTGGTCAGTCTCAGATCTCAGACAAGTGCTCTTAAACAATCGTTATCTTCTCGTGCTCCTCATTTTTGATC
>MU913852.1:0-12303 GCA_036418165.1 Cooperia oncophora | reverse complement strand
GGCTTTCCTATAGAAGAAAATCCAGTGAACTTGACTGCAAGTACACTCGCTGCAGACTTTGCAATGTAGGAGCAGATGCGGATGAGTGCAGTGCTGAAGGAGGCCATCTTAATTATGGTAATCCAGTTCGAAACAAGTATGACAGGCCTTCTTATCACAAGGCTGAAATCACATGGGGGCTCTACTGAGCACCCAAACCAATTCAAGAAATTCGTCAACTCGATGACTGCACTACAATCTAGCGCTTCCAAAGATATGGAAGCGAATATTTCATCTACACCCGCTGCATATACTACTGCTGAAGAGAGGCCGGCGTCCCTGGCTCGATTCCCCCTGTTGGTACTATGTCTGTGTGCAGGAGCGACAACCAGGGCAGCACCATACGACATCGGTTTGACTCACAAAATCAAAAATATTTGTGGAGTACATGAAGTGCCATCGAGAAAGAAGAGAAGTATGTAATTCACAACGTAGTGCCGTTCTCCTTGCTCGCCGCTGGGTTTCCAGATGACTGGTCGAACGGTGCCTTCTTTAATTTGCAAGGTGTCCTTCATTAACCGTGCATTTCATCGCACTTTAGTCGAGGTAGAAAGCGAGAGACCAGATGACATCGTCAACGGGCTCACGAGCACTTTGGAGGAACTAGTTCCGCGGGCGCGGATCCCTGGTCTTAGAGGAACACCTTAAAACTTTGCTATGGAACGAATGATGGCCCTCTGTTTCGATGATCCGTTGTGGACGGAATTTATCATGGTGTACATTCTCAGCTGAAAACCCTTACACAGATGATGAGATACCTAACTCGCAGAGCATAACCAAAAGAAGTTCCTTATTTCTAAAATAATGATCTCAATGGAGCGGTTGTAAACGAAATTCACCACTTATTCAGATCAACACACGGAACACGAGGCCGTGCAGTACTCAGCCACAAATAGGGGAATGGGGTTCTCTGTCTTACAAATGGACGCTTTGCACGCAGTATGATAGTTAGCGACATTCCCTATATACACCATGTTTATCCCGCCTTCACCCATGCTTTAGATAATCTGGCCATCAACACTTCTGCGTCTCCGGACATAAATAGGAGAGCTCAAGCAACGGCATTTGCTCCGAAAGCTGGTCGACCATGCACTATCTCACACGTCACGATTAGTGATCGCTGCGCGTTCGAAAGCCGTGCAAGATGATGAAGCTCATCAGATAGACTTTCTATCTCGCTGGAATCATTTCTTTTCTTTGCTCAAGCTAAATCCATAGCAGCAGTGTATCATCATCTCTCACACAGTGGCTTACTTTTAATGATTGACCCTATTCGGTACAAATACGAGTGCGGATTACCCATTCTTGGAAGATTACTACTATTCTCGTGCTGGCCTCTTTTACAATGAGTGAGGCCATGTTTCGACGAATATTCTCGCCTTCGATTCTCGCGAATTCCCCGAATCCCATATAGGAAGGCTACAAGCACCGAGGAAACAAGCTGCTCCACTGCGTGTGCAGCATTTCAGAAACCTTACCATTCACCACTCCAAATTGTGGGACATACTTCTGAAAACAAATTAGCATCTCTGAGAGCGGATCCCACCATTCAAGACGCACCTATACTAGGCAAGGAGCACAAACAGATGAGGATATAGAACTAGCAGAAATCCATATCAGCCGATTCTGCAATGATCTACAAGTACGGTTTCGACACCACTTGGGTCTCGACAGGCATCCAGCAGAAACTTCGTTTAATTTCCCCTGCCTTGGATAGGCACATAATTTTAGATATCGCAGAGTGCAACGGCGATTACGAATCATTGAAGTATTGTGATCTGCCCAGTAATCATCCAACAGTAGAGGCTATTCCCTTTATAGACGAGGGTAAAGAAAACTCTTCGCGAAGACGCATTCCTGTTATCAATGTCTGACTTGCGAAGATATTGTCCCTTACCCGAAACACTCACTTTAATCGAAGTAAGGAAACATTTTCACAATTTTATGATTTTATTGCGAAAAAGTACGCGCACTAGAGGAACGAAGGAACGGCCTCCTTTGGGACGAGGTCAGCGTAATAAGCAGAAGCAGATTTCATCAAATACTACTCAACGATGCATTGAAGATCCATCTCTTGTACGTCGGTGAGCTCTCTCATACCCTTATTGCTTGAGCATTGGAGGGCAATGAGTGTCTTATTTTCCAGGCCATCAAGTGTTAGTGTGTAATCCCCCCAAGTAATACCGTGCAAAGCGCAGGTTTTTGGACGGCCGAAAGGCTGATACGCAGCGATTGTCACAGTTTGAGAACCAGTGCACAGATACTCTGTTGAGTTGGGTGCCCTTGACTCTTCACCAAGACGATGCATAACATCTTTTTTCAGAGACACCATTCATCTCCTTTCAATTTGGCTTTCTACAGTCTAGTGTGATGGCCCGAGTCTCCTCACCGTAAGACTAAAAACCTTGCAAAGCAGTAGACAAACCAACTACCTGATCTACAGGTTGGACATCATGCGCCATCCAGCTCCGTAAGCTCTGATGGTTTTATGAAGAGGTGTTGGATGCAATAGTGAAAGTACTCCTTATTCACTCTACGCATTTTCACGTTGAATCTACCATCTTGAATTTACTTGACGGACGATCGCTGGTGGAACTTAATGTCATCCACTATATGAAAGTCAATTGCCTACGAGGCAGACGCGGTGTTGAAGCTATAGTACATTCAAGATGCGATTTATGAACACTGAGAACAATAGCATTTTCTTCAGGAATTCTTCACGACAATATAGTGATGAACTTTTTGAGCTGCAATAAACCTACAACACCGGATCACTTTTGCAGTTTCTTACTATCCCTGTTTACTTGCAATTTCGATAAGCTGATTTTCCTTGCCAGTTTTGCTGAATTTGACTATTTGCTTTGTGACTTCTTGTTGTGCCCTCTCCCTTAGCGTTTCACTCGGCTTAGTTGTGGCGTCCACGTTTTGATGATTGACAAATTGATTAGCTGGTCAAAGAAGACATGCCGCACGTAGCTGTTCGGCAAGGGAATAATCAAAAAGATTCCATTGGATCCTGTAGAAAATTCGTCTGCCAAGCGGGCAGACCTTGAAGTTGAAAGGAATGACTTCCCTCATGGAGATTTCTCCAAGCTCTCTACCACAGAAATTTGAATGCTTTACAGCAGCGAAACAGACCCAATTATTGATCATATGCTTAAGGCACTAGTGACTAAATTGCCGCAAGAGATTTCAGAGGGAATAGACGCTGAGAAGCGAGCCCGCAGCTGGTAATCTCCGGACTTCCTGAGGCACCGGCTGATCTGCGTCCATCAGCGAAGCAAGGCGACCTTGAGTCTAAAGTCTGCAAGCTACTAGATATTCTCAGGAGTAGAATGCAGGCATTTAGAAACGTATCGTCTAGGTAAGATAACTGATTCTCGTCCGCGACTAGTAAAATTGGTTTTGCCATCTAGATCTCACTGGGCAACCGCGCTTTCAAACTCCCGTTTACTGCGCGATTCAGTTCTCTAATGTCTACATACATAAAAGCATGACTGCCGCTGAACGGAAACGGGATTATGATCTCAGGATGGAATGCAAAGAACGTAACAGACAAGCTAATAATCGCATCTGGGTAGTATATAGGGGTGAATTGAAACAGATTCAGGATATCTCAAGGTCTCGAGCTGCGGAAACTTCTAGGCAGCCATGGTTCTCTAAAAGGCATTAGCTGCCTATTACTTAAAGGCTGCGTCCGCGTTCAGTTGAGATTTTCCTCTCCCTTCGTGAGCAGGTAGTCAGGTCCGCAGAGGCAACAACTACACCACTTTCGCGGCGCAAAAACGAGTGAGGAGGCCCACGATGCCGTCGTTCTTCTCATTGGCCCAACCTACAATCATTGGCACCGCCCTCCACTCATTCCTAATGGTTATCTGATGGTGCGGTTGTTTCGCTGCTGCTTCTCTCCACGTCGAGTGGTGAGAGTGAGGTGATAAGGGAAAACAGCTGATATCAACAAGTGAGAACTCGTGCGACCGCACCTTCTCTTCGCCTTGAGCACGTACAACCTCAATTAAGCAAGGGTTCTATATAGAGCCTTTCCTATGATTTCTTTCTGATTTTTCTTCACTAAGGGGTTACTTGCTACCTTGTTATAAGTATTTGAGCCGCATAACTCATCAAATTTGAATGCGGGCTCAGCCTTTAATTCCCGTAGCCTTCTGAAAAAGGTATACCAACTTCACCTTCTGCTTACCATTAGAACAAATGAGTCTGATTACTCTTTATCACTGAGACTCGGCTTTCGTCTGAAATTTCGAGTTCTGAAATTATCATTGGTTTCCCATATCGAATTTCTCAGACGCGATCGTAAGGTTGCAAAAATGGAGGGGTTTGCTGTTCAGCTAAAAATGGTTTGAAGATTCTTCGGGTATAGTTCCTCCCGACATTAAATCCGATCTTCTCTGTCTTGATATCACCGATTCCATAATTTTGAGAAAAAGCACCTCGTCCTGCTTGGTGATTTTATCCTTGAGGTAGACTGGACTGCTAATACTGCCAAGAGTTCGGGATCTACCAGATTTCTAGAGTTTTTCAAACTGTGGCTTAGCCCATAATGTTACAGAACCTACTCGTGGCGGATCAATCCTCGATATTCGATATCCGCCCCCACAAATACAAAGCATCGTTATCCCAAGCATTTGTTGAACCTTATGGCTCAAAAAATGCGGTTGTTCCACACACTACCCAATGCCTTAACTGACCCTCTCTACAAAAATGTTTGCTTAGAATTGGATCGCCATTCTGAGAAGGTTCTTGAACTACAGAGAAAGGCATGCTGGCTCGGATCCAAAAGCAATGCGGTGTTTTCCTGAATAAAATTCAAAATGGAACCTCGTACAGTTCTTCCAATGCTTCGATGAGGCTGGAAACCAACACGTCTATGATACAGCCAAAGCTGAAGCTCTAGCACAACACTTTGCCTCTGTATTTATTCCGGACTCTAGCCCACTTGATGAAGTCTCACCTTTGCGAGATAGATTCCCTTTCGACAGTATCCATTGATCCACTAGACGTGCTACGCGTGTTGAAAGCACCTAAATGTTTTGCTGCTGCAACCATTGCTGGGATCCCGCAAATCGTTTATAGAAAGTGTGCGCATTCTTTGTACAAGCCTTTGAGCACGATTTTCAATATCTCGTTGCTGTTAAATGAAACCCTGCAATATGGAAAGAAGCAGTGGTAACAGCTATACCTAAGAAGAGTGATTCTTCTCTCATTGCCTCGTATCGTCCGATTAGCATAACCTCACCCCGGTCAAGGTGCTAGAAAAATTAGTTCGCGATAAGATCCTTGCTTGGCTTGTTGAAAGAAACTCGATTCCGCCTGAGCAGCATGGCTTTTTGAGGGGTGCGTCCACAGTAACCCAGCTGGCTGACTGCGTTTTCGATTGGACCTTAGCCGCCAACTGTGGAAAATCTGTTGATGTGATATATTTCGATTTATCAAAAGCCTTCGATAGATTTAATCACAAAAAGTTGATCGAAAGCAGCTTGGCATTGAAGCGCGGTTGTTATGTTGGACCCGTTCTTATTTGGAGGACAAAAATGTGCGTCAAGGTTGGTAAGGCATTCTCTAAACATTACTCGTGTATAAGTGGCGTCCCTCAGGGGGTGTTTTGTCGCCACTGCTTTTCTTGGTGTACACCTGTGATTTGCCTGCTAGGCTGAAACTGAACACATCAGCTGGTCGAAGTGCGTATTTATGCAGATGCTGTTAGTCTACGGCTTCTACGATAACAATACTGATTGTGTTTGATGCTCTTTCTAAGTCTATTGCGAATATGATGGAGTGGGCCTCGGCTTGGGATATACCTGTGAACCTTTCTAAAACGACCGTCCTTCACATTGGCAGAATAGAGTACTGGGACTATTCGTTTGGCGATTACATTCTTAGTACCTCACATGAAGTACGAGATCTCGGAGTTCTTTTGAATACTGAGCTTAATTTTGAGCCACATATCAAGAGAGGTTACTACGAAAGCTTTCTCTGCATTTTTCGCCATTTGCCCGAACTTTCGATGACCACCTAATCCTGGTTAAACTACACAAGGCATTTATCATTCCTGTTTTATAGTACGCTTCCCAAATATGGAGTCCTAATAGCAGTAAATTTCAGATTGAAAAAGTACAACAGGTCTTCACAAAAATCCTCTTTCACAGATGCCAGTCTAGTTTCGGATACACTTTTTCTAGCATTCCAAGGTACAATGAAACATTAAAAAATTTCAATCTAAAGAGTCTCCTTTACAGGCGCGTTTTCAATGACTTAGTATTCTGCTACAAGGTTTTGAGAGGAGAACTAAAAATCAAACCAAGTAAGTATTGGGTTTTCAAGCCATGTCGTGGCCGCACCAATAAAGCTGTCCCTTCATTATAAGAGTTCTGATGGGTATTTCCAAGCCAAGACTCTGAACTCCCTTTTCTTCCGAGGCGCAAGATGGCTGCTCCCATCCGATGTTTCGGAAGCCAACTATCGGTCTTCAAAAAAAGGCTAAGCAAAATTGAACTATTATCAACTCTTGACATTACATATTTCTAGCTTTTCTTCCTGCTAATGTGTACGTTCAGGATATGTAGTACCGAATCCTATTGATTTGTGGGCCACTGTGAATTGGAGTCTACTCTTTCGGAAATTTTATTTTTGTGGCATCTACCTACTGAGTACTGTTTACTAACCCTCGTGCTGCTCTTGTTGTGATGGTCACTGCATCCACCCACCGTTTGCCTTCTCTCGTCGCGGTTGTACTGCCTATCTTCTGCGTCAGTATTATCTTGGCCAATTTTCGTGGATCCCTCATGGATTATGCTACTACCGGGCTTTTTGTGAATTCTGTTTCTTCTGTTCTAGGTGCAGGTCAACAAGTATTTGGTTGGCAGATACTTGTGTCTAGGTCTTACGCCCTGGGTTCGTGTTTAGATCAATGAGGCAACTACTCTGGCCCGCCCGGGAATAACCCTGGTTATTTGCGTTGCCCAGGCTGACCATGCACTTATTTCGCTACCTATTTCGCTACTTTTCAAGCCTCTGACTAGCAAAGCGAAGTACGCTTCCTACTGCTGTACTTTCCTAATAAAATTCTAAAAGGATCTCTTTATTTATATCTATTAGCCAACGTAAAACTGTCATCTACATTTCTTTTTCTTTGCAGCTGCTAGCAGCTTCCTAGGTTTACATTTACTTTTTGCCGCTAGGATTGGGCAAACGGTCGGAGCTTGGATTCGTACTTTTACCGTTTTTTTCTTTTCAGTTTCTCGCTTTTTTGTGTTCTGTTTCCTTTTTGTTTAGTATGTCAATTTAGTTGATTTTTTACTAACCCAGCCCCTGCCATGGTTTCATTTTCTTTGGTGCGCACCTAGAGTGCATCGGAAATGAAATGAAATGAGACACCAGCATCGGCATTCCTGCTAACATAATATCACCTTTCAGATTCCCATTTCGAGACAAGAGTTCAGCGGTGGACTAGTAGCTGATTCTGAAATTGCATTAATTCAATAATTAATGTTATTAATTGTGTTTTCCGAGGTTTTGTAAAGTTTTTAAGTTTTTCCGTGTATGCAAGTTCCGCACTGCGCATGTTGTGCCCCCCTAGCGGTGGTGCCACAACGGCCCTATCCGGTACTGATTGCCGCACTCATTACGACACCTTCTCACTCAAACGGTCGTACACAATCTACCCTCCTATTGGGAACTCCCGACGATGGTGCGCTCTGTTCAAGATAGGACGAGCAGAATCGGGGA
Organism: Cooperia oncophora; assembly: GCA_036418165.1. Lineage (NCBI taxonomy): Eukaryota > Metazoa > Nematoda > Chromadorea > Rhabditida > Trichostrongylidae > Cooperia > Cooperia oncophora. The sequence continues at coordinate 4,521 of MU913852.1, read as the reverse complement.
GCCCAACCTTCAGCCCCGTCCCGTTCACTTTTGAACGAAGAGAATGGCACACTACTTCAGCTAGGGGCCCCTTCACCTAGCTCATGAAAAAATCGGTATATGCAGTTCACAAATTGCCTCCAATATAGACTTGGATTCGAAAGAACACGAGGTCATTCAAATAGAACGAGCAACCACAGATAGCATAGCACTGAGCACTTCTCTCTGCTGAAATCAATCAACAGGCATCTGCTGTCACATTCCGATTTTTGAAAGATTGAAGCAAAATCCCTTTGACCAGTCACAAAATTACACCATCTTACACCCGAGCCGAAGCCGCGATTACATGGCATGTAAAAGGGTGAGAAACGACGCAACAGAGGAAATGGGCGAATGAAATTCAAAGCTTCCCGTGTTCATATTCAGCGAATGCCTGTCAACCTGAGAATGTGACCTTTGATAATTGATGATCGATTGGATTTTGTTGTGGCAAGTTTCGGACGACGCGAAAAATCCACATCCCCGGCGCGAGCATTCCCAGCTGGTTTGAGGATTTAAGTGAGCTTCTAGAAAACATCAGTTCACTTTTCCTCTGCATTGCGCCATGCATCCGCTACTGTGCAAAGGCGTGGCTCCCAGCTAATGTCTTCTTCGAGCAAGCAGATTGCTCCTACGGTTCAGAAAGACCCAAGTGTGTACTGTTTTTCAATTGTATTATATTATTAATTCATGACGTCGTAGGCGCCCATCATATTTCTTGTCATTGCTTTTCCCCACTTCTAAGCTTGCAACTTGCTGTCCCTACAGATGTTCTTCACAACCAACAACTATGAATAAAATTTTGTGATTGTACGAAATCTCAGTATTGCTGCTCTCCGACTTTTGAATGAGCTTACGACCACCCCTCTCCTTCGCAGCAGACCCCCCCCACGCTCTGTGATTTCCACAATCGTCGTGAGCTGCTGTACGCGTACATTCGAAATCCCTGAAAATGTGTCGGTGACTTGCGTTTGGTGGATCTTTTCATTCTGAGACACTTGACACATTTGTGCTCATGTCTTTGCCCAAAAGAAGAAGATGACAGTTGTCTCAACTTGGAAAAAGAAGATGACACTTGTCCCAACTTGGTATGTCTTTCGAGTAACCCATTCTATACCATGTCCAGATGCCACGCCTACCCCATCCTAGGGATAGGGAGTGTACATAGTGACAACCTGATATGATCGCCACAACCTACTCAATATTCACAGACACGCTCGCGATCGAAATCGGTCAAATGTGCGGCCGGCATACTAATAAGATACCGAGCACAAAGGTGAATGAGAGAGCAGGAACAAACAGACATACCTTATATCTACCTCATGCACAAGTTCGCTTGTGAGTGCGTGAGGGCATGGTCAGAGGGGTTCTCCGTTAGTGTCAGTTCTATTTCCTTGTCGCCTTACTTTCACCATTCGAAACAAGGAGAGCTAGTAGCGGAATAGCGCTCCACCAAGTTACTTCAAAAATGAGGGGAAGGAAGTAAAGCCCAGTGCTTGCGTGCAGGACTACCACGTCCAAAAAAAGGCGCCTGAACATCAAATGAAAGCCGACCATGCCATCTAACCATTTGTGACCTATTAAATCAGTTTTAGGAATTTAGGACATACTTAATCACGTGCGCTCTGATTCCACAATTTGTTTATTAATAATGTTCATTACACCCGATAGCACTGAAAGATTATGCAGTGCATGAAAATCGCAATGTACAGTAAAATGTTTCGAGTGCTCGTCGCCACATTGGATGGACCTGACGTCCATTGCGGGCCGTTGACAGCTGATTCAGCAATCGGAGGCAAATGACTACTTGTGTTTTCCTTGTTTTCCTCGTCCACCAACACTGTGGAAGACGCCTTCGCTACAGAACCAGCTGGCTTCCTCGACGGCTTCAGTTTCTGTGGCGAAGTGCAGCTGGCTAAAGTGGATTGTTATAGAGAGTTATAGTCAATCGAGATTACCACGGTGAATCTTTTGGGAAAGGCTGTTTCGAATAGCTTGGCTAAAGTTTCGTCTTGAGGGAACAAATTACAAACCTTCTTCTTCAAGAACAATTGTCTTCTCTGCATTTTGGGAGAAATTGAAATCTCTTGAGCAATGAGGTCCAGTTGAAGCCAGATGCAGTCGACCGGACGAAAATTCTGCTACCTGCACAGAACCCCAAATTGATACGCAACAAGAAAAAGTAATTTCCAAACAGGATTTTGAAAGAGATGTCGCCGAAATGCTCAAGAAAGCTAAGATATTAGCAGTAGCATCCAACCAAGACCCAAGTTGAGTGAGAACTCACGAAGCATGATTGTGTTTCTTGGCCGCTTAAAGCGAACAAATAAAGAGACTTCCCATCCCTCCACGAAGCGATGCACTGATACTGTCGAGCTGAAAGGTATCAGTATTTTCAGAGGAATGATAGGTGATATGGGGCGTGCATGTTGTTGATGGGACAACCACTATAACAACTGCTAAGATTCAGTAAGGAGTATCACCATTGGAAGGGGGTATTCAATTTGTATTGCACCGCAGCTATAGTTTAAACGTCGTTCCAGAAATTGATATAGTGGGTAGGGCGTGAACGTCAACGATGGACGCCAGATAGTGTTAATCGTAGGAACTGATAATAGCGGATAAGCAGCCTTAGAAAGAAGACTCCAGGAAATTGAATTGACTTGAAAATTGAGCTGACAAGGGACATCAGAGCGGAAACCTTTGGAAAATTATTGTGCACGTCGCAGCATGAGTGGGGAAGTGGTTTCAACTGGCAACTAAAGGGGTAGGACCGAACACTGATGAATTCGGTAATGTACTGGACGTTGACCACCCTTTACATCCGATGGTAAGTGAATAAGAGTGTAGCGCAAGAGCGACTGCGGGTCGAGGACTGCAGAAGGTGCACTTGTCATCCGGGCACTTGATTAGGCGGCCAAGGGTCGCGACGCGGCTGCAGCGCGTCACGACCGCGGCGATCAGCTGTTTCCATTTGGCCATTTTCTCCCTAAATTTCAGTGTATTTCCTATTTTTTCTTTGGTACGTTGTTTCATTGCCTTTATGAAGTGTGTAAGGATGTGGATTCTTTTTGTGCTTGCAATAGAGTGTTTTTGCAGCTTTTTTTCACATATATGTCCAATTCTCTGCTTAAATGTTTAATTGTGCGCAAAAATCAGAGGAATCTCACTCATAATTCACCTTGTGAAGACAAGGACCAACTAATCTCGAGAAAAGCAGCCAAAACAGTGTAAATTTGGCTAAAATGATCGCCGCGCTCGTGGCACGTCGCAGCCCTTGGCCGCCTACGTCAATGCCCGAATGACGACTATAGACAGAACAGTGGCGTTTCGTCACACAATGGGCGCAGACGTAACCATGCTCTGCAGATGCGGACTTTGCTACCTGATGGAAGGGTGTAACTTCTACAAGACAGGTCATTGCGAGCATCATCTTAACTTCGCGACTAACATTCATTTATTAATTCTCCCCGGGACTTACCTGCTCGGGTGCATTTTTCAAGCACCTGTCAAAAATGGCGAATAGCAAAGGCGATATAGTCTCTTGAAGTTTGGCAGGGAATTAATACTGGGATTTCATTTTGAAATGTGTGATCAGTCCGCTTACAGTCAAATGCGACATCCGTTGAGCAATGCGATGCGGTAATCTCCATTATGCTTTGATTTTCGCAGTCGACAGTTACGTTGTAGCAGTCCTGAGAGCGCAATTCTTTCGGAGTAGTGTACTTACTGAAAAAAGAGGTCGAAACTATTTTGTCATGTCTTGGAAACTCTCTTCACAAAACTCAAATACATCCAAATAGAATCTATTAAATATAAAATATAATATAAATTTCAAATAGTTGGATCACAAGTATAATCGTACCCAACGATTCCACATGGCGACGGAACTACACTTTTGATCACTGCAGCGGTCCATGGCCACTGAGCGAATTCGCTGTCGGCACTGAATGGATGGTTTCTAGTTGGAGGACTTATGTAGAGGAGTGAAAGAAGTATAGAGCAACCAAATGTCTTCAAAAACGTCGTAACATAAAAATGACGTGACGTGATGTCTACTCGTAACTGCTCCGATATAACACTTATCCAGGTCAACAAAGCCTTCATGCTTAGGAGAGTAAACCATGGAAGATCTTGTAACCCAAATATGAACTGCCTTCTGCAAGTCTCTGAAGCCCTAACGCGCTTTTGATACACAGTCCACAGTCACCTACAAGTATGTAAGCTCGGAAGATAGTGGAAACCGCAACGTATGACCCTGTACAAGTTTTGCATCTGAAAGTTTCAAAATAGCAGCTGTAAGGCAAAAAGTTGTACAAATGACTCTGCCAAAAAGTCAGTGACTCCGCACTTGTTCATAGGTCTGATAGGTCATCGGTTGTCTTGAGGCGGAGGTGGTTTTATAGTAAGTGGCACCTTTACCACCCGCACGGTCCGGAGATAAAATCCGGGTCTTCTCGCGCTTAGACCACCCAAGCCTTTTACCCTGCAGGAGGTAAACTG
>MU913851.1:0-24200 GCA_036418165.1 Cooperia oncophora | reverse complement strand
CTATTTGCTCAAAGACCTGATCGCTAAAAACGCTGTTTCGCTAAAAATGGAGAGTCTTCCGGATTGCCTGATTGATACTTCCTTTTCACTCAAAACTATCCGTTTACAAAGTTGATTCTCCTATGACGCCGAGTCGTAAAAAGAACGCAGCCGAAGGCTTAATTTCGCGACGGCGTTGACGCGCTGCGACGCGCTCTCTATCACAATGGCGCTGCGATGCCATAGACGGGTATCGATCGGCATTTGCCGCCAGTATTCTGAAAGACTATAGCGTAAGGATAGGCATTACCTAATAACACAGTCTTATATTGATCGGCGCCGTCCGCTAGTGTTTTGGGAAAGTATGGAAGAATTGAAGGGTACCAACAACTTATATCCTCCTATTCTCCTATATTCTCTCAAAATCCCATCGCCAATCAGAACCCCTCTTTGGCTGCGTTCCAAGAGATGACACGTCATTGTCATTGTTTAGCTGTCGATGACGTCTCTGAATACATTATTAGTGTAATATGAGAGGATTTCTGAGCTTCATTGTCTTGTCTTCTTTGTGATTGATAGAATGAAACTCGTCAAAGTCGTTTATTTCATAGACGACGTTTCGGGCCTTAAGCCCTTCTTCAGGTCTACAAATATCACATTCAAACCTACACCAACATCATCTAACTTTACAAACATACGCAAGAAATTCAAAGGGGAAGAACAATCAACAAATAACTGACCGGCTTCCTAGGGGAAGGAGGAGGGTTTGGGTGGGAGGGGGATTCAGGAGTATGCTTATAGAAGGACAATGGAGTTCATTGCTGCACAATGATGTGACATAACGGGTGATACGTGACATATGACAAATAGCAGTGTATCAACATCCCACCACTGCTTCACCAATCTAGCTGTGCCATTTCTGAAGGAAAGGACAGCTGGGGAGGTGAGTCAATGTTGCGTGTTACTGTTTCTCACATCATCATAGACCATCTTGCAGCATACTCCCGGATCCCCCTCCCACCCAGACCCTCCTCCCCCAAGGAAGCCGGTCAGTTATTTGTTGATTGTTTCCCCTTTGGATTTCTTGCCGTATGTTTGTAAAGTTAGATGATGTTGGTGTAGGTTTGAATGTGATATTTGTAGACCTGAAGAAGGGCTTAAGGCCGAAACGTCGTCTATGAAATAAACGACTCTGACGAGTTTCATTCTCTTAATCACAAAGAATGCACATCATTATTGTGTTATATGACGTCAGTGGCACATCATCTATCTGTTAACATGGAATGTAGAGGGCCGCCTACCTGTGCTGCATTAGCGCCCGCATGTCCTTTGTTACAAGCAGTTGCCAGCGAGCTGGCGTGGCAGCTACTTTTTCAATCCTTATATTTTTTTCAGCAATTAGTTGAGCTTTTTGTAACGTCATATGACGGTAAGTTAAAGTACTAAGTCTAATTTATAGCTCATTTTAAGGATGGTTTTGTGAAAGGTCTCCTTGCGTCAAAGTCGCAAAGCTCTTCGCCTCCAAAGAAATCGAATACACTCACTCGTTTTTACATATTTTTGGCAGCGTGCATATTTCTCGGATATTTGACAGGCGGTTCGTTTCTTTTCTGTCGCGCCTGTTTGTCTTTGCACTATATCTGCATGATTATGTTTTTTTCTTTTTGATTTTTTCACGTTTTTTTTGCCCTTCTTTCCTTCAAATATATACATATATTGTTTACTATTACTTTGTGTAGCTAAAGCTTGCTCTAGCTATTCGTGTTCGAATAGGCGATCGCCAGTTCGGTTCCCTCTTCTTCTCCAACACGCAGGAAGTGAAACCAGAAGACGTTCAAGTCACATTCGATGATGTTCGAGGAGTGAGTTCCACTTCGTTCTCTTATCAGTCGAATCACGAGCCATTTTTTCTAATTGTTAAGAAATATTCGAAGGAGTTCAGGTTATTTTGTTCGGTTTCTGATAGGTTCCTTGTGGAGTCGAATTTAGTCCTGATTTTTTTTCGCCTTTTTCTACTATTACTTCTCCAAAATCAACAATTTTTTCTTACGGAAACCTCGATAAAGTGACATTTCGTTCCCTTGATTACTAGTATGATATCCATTTTTTGGCGCTGGCACCACAAATCCTCCTCGCAAATCCATCCTCACGCGACCACATCTTCTATCGAAAAATTTTAAATCCGCACAATGGGGCTGTTTACCATCCTGTTAATATCGCATTCATTTTCTATGCCAGTGCGAATGTAGAGCTTCCTGATCGTCAGCGCTCTACTAAGGCTGGGCCTGGCGGGAAGTAGTCACACTCCTTCCTGGCTCAGTCTTAGAGCCTTAGAAGAATATAAACTGTGCTGATTTCAAAGGAATTGAGTGTCATGTTTATGATCACAACAGTAAACAACCCTAGCAAGCAACTTTATCGATTTTGGTGGGAAATTGGTGGTACCATATTGGAGTCTATTGGCGCGAAATGGCAGATGGCCAGTGTCAAAAGCGGATGTCATAACCGTGATCAAGGTCTCGAGTAACCCCTGAAGGCGAAGTTTCAGTGATTGTTTTGTTTGGTAGGAGTAGGGACAGCCGACTTTTGGATGATTTTTCGGTTTGCTGGGGACTCGACGGCCAAAGATTGTATGCATCTGAGACCGTGTTCATACCGCTGTTACAGGAGGAAGGAGAATCCGTTAAAAGTATTAGACATGTACCTACTCCTGAATATTTCGATTCTTCAATTCAATACGTATACCTTTCATTCTCGGAAATTCTCCGATCCTCCCAAATTTGCGATTCCATTGCTCTCCCATGTCGTAACGAGTGTAACATTAAGATGGACGAAGCCAAACAAGAGGTGGAAGAAATCGTTGACTACCTTCGTGATCCTGAGAAGTATTCTCGTCTTGGTGGCCGTCTACCCAAAGGCGTGCTGCTGGTGGGACCTCCAGGAACCGGCAAAACGCTTCTCGCGAGAGCCATTGCTGGCGAAGCGCAGGTGAACCATACGATTCACAACTGTTCACTGTTATTTACTTGTTGTTATCTTCGACTTTCAGGTGCCATTCTTTCACACATCCGGGTCAGAATTTGACGAAGTTTTGGTCGGTCAAGGAGCTCGCAGAGTGCGAGATTTGTTCGACAAAGCTAAAGCAAGGTTTGCAATTACGTTTTTTTTAACATATACCAGTGTGTGTTATTCTTGTGTTTCCAAAATGTCTTTGATTTCTTTACAGGGCACCATGCATAATCTTTATCGATGAGATTGACAGCGTTGGATCAAAGCGAGTCTCAAACAGCATTCATCCATATGCCAACCAAACGATCAACCAATTACTGAGGTTTGAAAACCCGTTCAGTCTCCTAGGCCACTTCCTGTCAACTTATAGTGGGGTGTTCTTCTTGAGAGGAAAGGTTGAAGAGAACCGCTACTGAAGATTTACCGCATTTCTGAATTGGGGGAGCCCGCTCTTCGATGTTTTTAGTGTGAGTGGTTCAGATGATGAGAAAGGTTCTCTTTTAGTGAAATGGATGGATTTAACAGGAACGAAGGTGTTATAGTGATTGCAGCGACAAATCGCGTGGATGATTTGGACAAGGTATGAGGCTTTTCTCGGGCGACATCTTGCGCAAGAATCTTGCGCTCTTTCCAGGCTCTTCTCCGTCCAGGCCGTTTTGACGTTCGAGTAACTGTTCCGAAGCCTGATCTTGCTGGTCGGATAGATATTTTTAACTTTTACCTCGGAAAGATAGTACACTCTCCTCTAGTCGATTCTAAGACATTAGCAAAGGTATTTTTCAAGAAAATTCCGATGATTTTCTCTAATGATGAAAACTTCTTGTTCCTTCAGGGTTCTACGGGCTTCACTGGTGCTGACATAGAAAACATGGTAAATCAAGCTGCATTGAAGGCTGCCACGGTAGCAGCACCGGAGGTCACAATGGCCCATCTGGACGAGGCGAGAGATAGGTAATGGATTTTTGTCTATACCAGAATGCTTTAAACCCTGTATTCCTGTCTAGAGTGCTCATGGGCCCAGCTCGTACTGGAGGGAGAATACCCGATGAGGAAGCGAATAGAAATACCGCTTTTCATGAAGCTGGGCACACTCTTGTTTCTCTCTACACAAAACATGCTACTCCTCTTCACAAGGTACCATCAGTTTGTTCTTTTCGGTTTTTGACGTTATGCGGAAATCAATTTCCTCCAGGTCACCATTATTCCTCGCGGTACGTCACTTGGACACACTGCTATGTTACCCGAAAAAGACGAATATCAGATGACGAAGGGCCAAATACTCGCAGCTCTAGACGTTATGATGGGAGGAAGAGTTGCAGAGGAACTCATTTTTGGAGACGATATGGTGAGGCTGAAAATGCTTTAGTGATATTTATTGCTACTTCTTAAATTCACAGCTTGATGAACGCTTCGCATTTATTTTCTTCGAGTTTTGCAATATCCATTCCAGGTAACGACTGGTGCAGCCGATGATTTGAAGAAAGCGTCACAGTTGGCTGTGCAAATGGTGAAAGCTTTCGGAATGAGCGAAAAGGCAAGCTTTTTTTCTGGGACGTACTGTTCCAATTGAAACCATTTCGATTGAATTTCAAAGCTTATCAAAACGTAATTTGTTGACGTTGTCTTATTCTAGGTTGGACTACGAGATTTCACTGCTGAGGATTCGTCAACGTCAGCTTTGATCAAAATGAGTGATTTGAGTCCTCAAACGGCAGAAGCGATCGACCGAGAAATCAACCAAGTTTTAGCAGACAGCTATCAACGAGCAAAAGAAATTCTAGTGAAGCATCGGGTATGAACGTCTGTCAGTTGGTTTTTCCGAAAAAATGTTCTTATGGAAGTGGGGGGGAGGTCGAAAATACTCGCGGATCGAGTTGGGAACGGAGGAGGTCGCAACCAAACAGCTAATAATTCTAACTATCGTAGTAGTCGTGTAGGACTTTCTGACTGCGCTGCCAACCAACGGGAGGATCCAACTGTCCCAAAACGACAACTCCAGAAGCGGAACCAGCGTCATGTTCAAAGGAAGTTCGCAGCCACGCTTCCCCTGTCCCTGAAATAGGGAGTGTATTTGGATGTTTGCACTTTTATGAACGGATCCCTACCCTCAACCGTCTCTTTCCTCCTGAACAACCCCATCAAAATCCAGTAAAACCGCTTTCTTTGTCGTCGTACTCTGAGGAATCCCCAGCGTGGGTCACATTCGAGTAGCCAGAGGTGAGGGGGATCGTACTTGGCCCGAAAAATTTTTCGATAATTGGTTGTTCCATTATTCTATATGTTCGCTTTGTTGGAGTGGGTCGTGAGCTCCACGTCTTTCGAGAGCGTCGAAGAAGGCGTCGCAAGATGGATCACCTTCGTGGCATTCGCACCAGGACCTAACTGATTCAGCGTGGCAGTTGGAGCACCCAAGTCAATCAGCTAGGGAGTACTTTACTAGTTTAGGCACGTTGTCGCGATGCTGTCCTAACGACCCACACTACTTGCCAAGTGTTACTGTGAACTTTTGCGTAAACTTTGCTTTCAGAAAGAACATCAGCTATTGGCTGAAGCACTGTTGGAATACGAAACGCTTTCAGCGGAAGAGGTCAGGCAAGTCATATCGGGGAAGAAGATAAAGGTGAATCTTTGAATATGTGGGTTTTTGGAATTCATTTATGATGCAGCTCTGTTAATTCGTAGTGCAATGCTTAAACTATTAAGCGTGCAACTCCAGCAGAAATGAAAAGAACCAATGACGGTATCCATCGCAACCCTCTCGTTCGTATCCATGTCTTCGAAGAAGGGAAGAATTAAGCCTTTCCATCTTTGTTGGTGTATTTCTTGCGTAGTTTTTGCGTAGTATTTTGTGGGAACCTGCTCGTTTTCTTGGAGCAGGTGTAGCTTAGGTCCTCAGTCCATTAGGTTACTTGAGGGGAGATGCGGATGAACACACTCGTTTATGCGAAAACGGGTCTCATATATCGTAAAATGGCACTTCGGAGCCTTTTCTTCTCCCAAACCTCAGGTGGAAATCTTATCTGTATTGGACTGCGGACGTATACTACACCAGCATGATTTCTTTATTATCGTGTGTTCGAAAGTTTATCTCATATTTGTGTGCAAATTATTTATGTCACGTGTAGCTAGCGACCTTAGCTTCCCTCTACGAAGTTTTTTTTACACAGAGTTATCTACGCTAGGCTAAGTAGTAACTGGTTTTATAGCGCACCGTCGCTGTATCGTCGCTCCGAAACTGGTAATACTTACTGCAAGTTGTTACGCTTACTCAGTAATATCGGGGTTTGACTTGAATGTTTCTTGGTTGTTCAAATTCTCCATGGCAAAAGATCTATTTTGCCTGTTGACGGTAAAAAAGGTTTGAATGGTAGTGATTGAAGGTGCTGCCTTTATGATCTACTTGTTGCACCGTGAGATATTCTAACCTCTAAATTAAATAAGCTTAGCTTTTATGTTTCCCGTTAATGGCTCTTGATGCTCTTCGATAGCGGTTTTGTTAGTTTTTTCACATGAAATGAGATTGCTCCGACTCTGACTAGTAGCTGTTTTCTCCATATTGTCTCTTCGGCTGGTCGTCTGTGATTCATCGAAACTATACGCTCTCCACACCCTCTAGTTATGCTGAGTATTGTAATGCTGTTCTTGATCACTGACATTTGAATGACATTACTATTGATTTACTTGAAAAGATATTGGTTTATTGAAAATTTATGATGTTTGTTGGACTTTCCGGGCACACATCTTTAGCGGCATCTGGCCGGAACAAATATTTGGAGGCATTTAGGTGGAAATAATTTATCTTTCGCAGGGGTATGCGACGAGACAATCGTAATATGCTGCCCTGTGCGACGGGTTCGACAGGCGAGTTGTCCTGCTTGGATATGAGTGTCAAATGTATGGAAAATTTCGATATCCCGGTAATGGAGTCTTCTTTGCTTGGTTTCATATGGATTTCGCTGCTCTGATCGGCAAATTGATGAACATTGAGAATTAGCCGGTCTTGGCCGCACGATACGAGCGCGACGACCCAACAAACTGCGATTGTTTGTCCGTCTCCCCTTTCATAGAAGTGCCGTTCAGGGGGGAGGATGTTGCGGCGACAAGCGGAAGCTGACGGAGTGTTTTACAACTAGTTGAATCGACAATCGGTACGAATTCTGCCGTGTACCGTCCTTCACACGCTGGATGCTCAAATCGTGAATAGCTAAGCGCAGAGCTCAGCACCCTTAGCGATGAAAACAGCGAAGTGGGTCGCAATTCGGCCGTTCAGAAGAGAGGGGGGGGGGGGGGTAGGGATGATAACCGCCCTCGAGAGATCTTATTCTATTTGATAGTTGGTTTTCTCTGATTTCGGCGCTCATCATTGACAGAACACCCCTTCAAGTTTTCCAAGAGGCAATATTTGTGAAAAAGTTCAGGGAACGTGGTTGTTGCGTGCCCTGTCTGTGCAATACCGTTTTGTTGCTACTGAAAGTAAGACTGGCGAAAGGGCGGGTGATAAATTACTGATCACTATTAGGTGGTCCGGAAAGTTCTGCACGTCTCGAGTGTTTCACTTTTAAACGATCAATAACTTTCTTAACACTCATCGGATTTAATTCCAAATAAGCACCATTCGAATCAGCACACTTTTGCCAATGTGACAGCAGTTGAGAAATCCCATCAAAATAAAAAGAAGGTGTCCGGAGTTCACTGAAATCGCGACAGGATTTGTTGCCTGGTCCGATTTGATGATAGTATTTTCCAGGCAAGTGGGTTTCTGGAAATGTCTTGAAAAGGTGAATAGTCGGTTGTTGAATGGGTCCTGAAGATCATTGCTGTTGAGGTGAGAACTAACCCCAATTTCGTCATTTGCTATGTTGAGTGATGGTTGGTGAAAAGTGTGGGCGGGCGCGTCTTCCATGTCAGAATCGAACCATTTCTTTTTGATAAGCTTGTTGGCTGCAGCCCTGAAAAACCTTCCTTCTGTACATTTATACGATTCCTTCACATAGGGAAGTCTGCTTATGATGGATCTTGGCCCTGGATGATACAACAGTTATTTGGATCAACCACCGATTACCACAAGCGGTGTCCCGCCCCACGCATTCTTTTTTCTTTGCCCCGTCCGCAGGTCCTCGCCCTTCTGCCGCACACTCTGCGTCGGTGGTATCGGTCGGAAATCATCACTGCCTCCGCAAACGTCCTCCTGCTTTCATACATGATCACATTTTATTTCATGCACAGGGCTGAAAATTCGGATCCGCAAACAGGTCGTTTCTGCTGCGCAAAAGCAATGCAGAAGGAACCTCGAGACGTGCCGATTCCTGCCGGTCACTCCGATTGTGGGGCACCCAATTGTCGAGTTTTTTCACCTTCCCAATGCGTTCCAGACCATCTGCAACAGTGGATTTGCCAAGGCCTAGCTCTTCTGCTATCTCTCGAACTGTTTGGGATGGGTCAGCCTCCAAAATCCCCTAAATCCTCGTCAGATATTGCTTTAGGTCGACCGCTATGAGGTTCATCTTCAAGGCTGAAATCTCCAGAACGAAATTTGTTGAACCATTGCCGCACAGTGCTTTCTCTAGCACTATTGGGCCCCCACACCTGGTTAATTGTTGAGCTGTTTCGATTGCGGATTGCCCCAATTTATAGTCGAAGAAAAAAATCGTCCGAAGTGCTCTTTTCACATGCTTGAAAAAATCTTGAAAAAAAGGGGTTATCAAGCAATGGTGAAACGGCAGTTATACCATCAGATAGCGCAAGAATTCTCTTCAGGATGTACTACTGAGAAGTGAGTTTTTAATCAGCAATGAAAGTTCAAAAACCTGGAGTCAAAATAACACAAAACGTGCACAACTTTCCGGACAACCTAATAGTTCAACATTAGCACTAGGTGCACTCTAGGTTTCCACTCCGTTGTTATACACAGTTTATACTTTTTGGTCGCTCTATTTAAACTGTGGACTGTAGACGTTAGACGTTAGGTACTAGCATTCACGTTAGGTACTAGCATTCAGCCGAGGCGTTTCAAGTTATTTATTTAATAACTGTATTGTGATTGCCCTATTATTAGGTTGTCACAAAAGTTCGTGGCATTTTTTTAAATCTCATATCAAGTCTTTCCGCAGCTATTTCGGGATCAGTTATGTAAGCTATGGGAACTGTCCACAATTGCTTTACCGTCCCTAGCAGTCGCTGTTGTCATATCCAAAACGGTAGATGAAATTCATAATTTTCGTCACACTTCGCTATATGAATCTCCACCAAGTCACAACCTGGTTGGAGCCACACGCGGCATTTCTCTGAGTTAGGTCCTGATGTACCTTCCACAGTACGGCGCTGAAATGGCCCGATCGCTTCCGCTTGAGTGACTTCTATCTGGGAGAAAACTTCGTCCAGAGAGGCCATCTGCCTTGGAATTTGGACCTACTGCGTCCCTTGAATAAAACCAATTTTTACGAATTAATCGCCATATTGTCCTTACACTTGACTCTTTCAAAAGCGCAAATGACAGAGGTCCTCACTCCCTCAAAAATGTATTGTTGTTTGGTCAAAAGTTTTCTCATGAGCTGACCGATACTCAAGGGGAGGGCATGTGGGTACTGTCTACAACTTCTCTCCCGCTCCCGCCATACAGACTGGTTGAACAACGACTGTGACTGGATAAGGAGTAGGTGTCTCTGGGTGAACCACTCCCGGAAGCGCCAGTGGCTAGATCCTCCAGGAAGGGCACAATAGGTCGTGCAAACCCTTCAATACAATAATAAGGTGATACTGAGCATGTGGTGAACGATCCATGGGGTTAACTGAAAGGAGTTTCTTCCTCTCAATGCTGTAGTAACCAGCGATCCTCCAGTATTTAACCGCAAGGGCAGGATGAAAACCCATCATTTGGTTCTAGTAAAGGTTGTCTACTCCACCACAGCTCAGGAATCACACTTTTCGAAAATGACACTGCTCGAGATCTTGAAGCTTAGCTGGGGAATTCCACCACAGTCTTCGTGTAGCCCTGACTTAGCTCTTTCTGACTGCCATCTAAACTAATCCCTCAGCGGCCACCTTCTGGGTGAAAAATACGATTTTCAAAAGCACCTCAAAAATGACCCGGCTGCCTTTCTCGACATGGAACTAAAAAGCTTCTGGAAGCAAGGCAACCACTCTTTGCTGGTGGTTGGCAACAAGTTGCCGATGAAGGTAACATATACAGGGGGGGGGGGCAAAAAAAAGTCATTTTGCCTCCATGACTTTCAAGGCGCTATAAGTTACACTTTATTAAATTTTTATCGGACATTTTTACTACCATATTAAAGAGCACATTAAATACTATAATGATACTCCGCCACAGCCTTCTGGAGGAGCGCCATCGAGAGATTCGGCCGCGCGAAAGTGAGTGGGTACCGGAGTTGAGCGAGATCGTTGATTTCTCCGCCACTGTAGACCACCCTGTTGAGCTCCGCCCGAACTAGGTAATTGAGTGGGTTCAGGTCAGGGGACATATTTCAATATTACACATTCTTCATCAGGTACGAAACGCCCTTCCATTCGAAGTATTTTTCCAAAACCCTTCGATTCCATGTGGTGGCACCCAAACCTGTAGCAGCACAAGTCTCCAAGAAGTACGTCCGACCGCATGAAGGAGGAGTATCCCTTCTCGGAGTACTTATCGTAACGCCAGCGCCATACTCCTCAAGTCGGGGTCCTACAAGAAAAATCGTTCATCCATTCCAGGACGGTTCGTTCCACACCATCAACTGACCGCGCCTTGGTGAAGGGTGAAATGATTCCCGACCGTAGCGAACGGTTGCCGAGCTGCTCGATTTGGTCTTGCAGATCAAGAGTACTTGTCTCCAGGTAGCTATCCATGGGTGATTCCATTCAAGAAGTTCCGCAGCTGTTTGGAGGCCACGTGAATTCCAAAGTTCTCACACTCAGGCCGAAGCGACTGAGATGACTTCATATTTTGGTGTACATGAAGGTGAATGGCGGCAGCCGGCTCCTGCTTATAGAGGAAGATCTTGGGTATCTTCCGCCCTGGTACTCATATCCACTTCCTCTGTCTGGGCTGCGAAAACTTCGCTCATATGTGACTCGGCCGGAATGACTTTTTTTTGCTCCGCCCACCCCCCTGTATTGTTGATCAATACTGCTTCTCACTGGAACAAACTTAACTCGAGAAGAAAAGTCCGAAAATGACACGAATTTTTGGGACAGCCTAATATAATTGGCCCAATTATCGGCCGTCCTAAATCATAGAAGTGAATTACATGGCTCGTCGGTTTTGAATGGAAGTGGAGTGCGGTGCACCCCAAAGAGGGTCTGGCCCTAATAACTTTAGGGTAGGCCACATCTGCAAGTGCTTGTCAGCGTACCACATCCTGTAAGCTTTAGAAACGTTAATAGCAACCCTGTCAACATCTGTATGCCTTGTTACCACCTTTCAGGCGCCCTGTAAATCCCCGTCAAATTTGTGAAAGTGACTGCTCAAGATTTGAGACAAAATGGAGAGGTGGCGTTCCAATGCCGCTAGTAACATTTCGCCAATCTCGGCAGAAGTATACGGGGCACTTAACAAGAATTTACAGGACTTGCAGGGTGAGACGTGAGCGAGACGGGCAAGAGAATCATAATTTGCCGCCCCGCCGCGCGCGGCGATAGGAGTGGCGTATTCTTAAATTATTTTAGCCTGTCGATTGGAGCACCGTATCACCGTATTTCACGTAAGCTACAAAACTGTAGACATTTATGACTATTTTCGGTTCTACATTGCCTGTTGTCGCCATCTACGACCTGGAACCATCGTCATTTGCGGGCGCGACGCGACACCTATCAGTCCGGCGAATTACGATTCTCTTGTCACATGCCCCAGACGTGGCTGTGGAAAGACAAAAGGAGAAAAAAAACATAAAATTGAAAAAGCTTACAGATTTGGCTCACCCGTGATTATTGGTGCCCTTTATCGTGCAGAGAGCCACTTCTGAAGCAGCAATATCCTCACAACTTTAAAAAATACTGGTGAGATAAGGCGTCGCATGCCACGCAAGTTATCCATTCTTGTCAGTCAGGTCTCCCACTTCTTCAGGGTCGTAATTGGTAATGGACTCCATCGGGGTCGTCTGATTGGTAATGGTGTAGGAGAAGGGAATACCGACTTGTACATCGTCGGATCTCCACAACTCATTGTAAAGGTCATATTGTTCTCAAAATACCACTACTGTATGGACGTGGAATTCGTGACGCATCCTCAGAAGGGCTAATCAACAGTGAAAACGTTAGAGCTTTACGGTCCCACGTAGCGTGAGACAAGCTAGGTTTTTATCGGAATCTGTCCACTATTGTGAATTAAATAAAAGTAAATTTGGCTGAAACTTTGTTCCATAAAATAGTTTGACTCCTAAACACATAGGAGTAGTACATCTGGCGTTTGCGGTACATTCGCCTACCCTGAAACACTAGATTTGCGCTAAACTAGATTTAGGTTCAAGGTGACTTTCTGAATAAGGATTTGGCATTCGTTCAGGTCGGAGGATAGACATTTCGCGAAATGGAATGTCGCAGTCATGTTTCGGAGATAAAAAATTCCTTGCGGATGACTTTACATTCAATCGTCCTGGGTAATGAAACGATAAATTAGGCATTTTATGTGAAATTTGAATTGAATGGTATATAATGATTTCTGCAGCCATCATCATAATACATCACTGGAAATAGCTGGTTTTTCTGTCCTCGACCAAGTCCTCATCATTACGGACTGTCGGGCGCAACCAGACGCGCCTGCGTCCTCGGTTCTAGGTTTCGTGACCGGGTTGAATCAAGTAAATTTCGATGGAATAATCGGCTGCAAGTCCCACTTTTTCAGCTCTTTAAGCTTCTAAAGTGAAAGCTGAGTTTCTCTGAACAATTTTGAATTGTACTGGCTCGGATTTCCACTATTTTTATGTCGATTTTTTATGCTCTTTTTGTTTTTGCCTTATTTCCGGCATTTATTCCAATATGCCTCTAACCATTCTTTCCAGATTACATTCAGAGTCGTAAATTCATAATTGTTCCACAACAACCCCTTTCCACCACTCCTTCGAAGCTCCGAAAGAGCTGAAAGTGTGGAATTGCAGCTAATCCCATCGAAAATCAGGCGATTCGCCGCACAGAGCCGCACCGCCTTCGCGTCACATTGCGCGCGGCTGTGTCCACCGACAGTCGTAATGAGGAGGACGTTATCTCTATTTCCCATTTCATTTCTGCTTAAAAATCCTCGAGCCCAAAATTCCTAGAAATCGACTTGGCTTTTGTTTTCAAGCTCCCCGATTTTATGCTGGATTCATGTTCGAATCTTGCGTCTTTATAAGCATTTGAACTAGATGAACGCTATCTGCGTATTCAGAAGCAAAATGCGACTATCCCGTGCTTCCATCCTTCGAGGAATTCGCGCTCATTGCGAGAGGGAGAGGGAGGGGGGGGGAACAAAACTCAACGGATGGCTTGAACGTCAGTGATCTGTATGAGGCTCTGTACCTTCTCGCGTTGATGATATTGAAACACGATCCTGGAAGAACTGTAATGCTAGAGCCACACAAATGCTCGCAGCGCCGCTGATCTCCTGAATTTACGTCCATGAAGAGAGTTCTTGCATTCAAAGTGCCGCATGAAAGCCTTCAATTTACCCCCAGTACACCTCAGAGAAGCGCCACTTCGCATGTAACGTAATTTTGAATCCGTTGGCCTTATTCTTTGAGAGCAATACCCCTCATATTAATCCCCAGCCATGGTCAATGACGGGTCCACCACTAGGCTGGAAACAGTGTACCATCGTTGCAGAAACCGCCATCAGGAGTCTATTTAGGTGTCGATAGATAACATAGGCATTATATTATTATTTTTTTCGATCGTAGAACTGTGTAAAGACGTACTCGAGAAAAATGATCTCTAGCTATTCTTTCCTCACTCTGCTGGCACACATTGGTCCGTGGTTATACTTCCCCCCTCCTCATCCCCTCCTCTAAAAAATTAATTTGATTTTGTTTCTTTCTTTTGCGAAAATGTTGAAGGTAAAAGAAGTGGATTTGGTAAATCGAAAAAGTATTCTGTCCTATTCGAAGGGCTTTACGTACGCACACATTTTTCCATGATATATTAGTTGCCTCGTGTGAAAAAATCTAGCTAAATTGGGCGTTCACGGGCATCTACACTATTGGAAAGGCCTCAAAGGTATGGAAGGTAATATTTAATCTTGGTTTCTGTGCTCACAACCGTGTAGGTGGTAGTTTCAGTACTAACAACGAGAGCTGCTATCATTCGCTTGGCCCGATGATCATCAAATCACAAACAGGCTAGTTAAAAGGGTTCCATCATAAAAATTAGTATTATTATTGGGCGCAGTTCGACAATAGCAGGGCATTTAAACACTAGTTCTCGATTACATGTACTGCAACCGCCTGATTGTGGGACCTCTAACACTTGTTAAGGGCTGCACTAGCAAAACTCGTTCACTCCTGACAATAGTCTACAGATCTCACCTGTAACCAGTTTGATAGGAGTCTAACGAAATGTGTAAAGTGCCCCTCCCCAAGCCTGACAGTGACCGAATAGAGAAAGGCAAAAACAACATTATGCCCCCGGACTTGCATTCTTTTCTATTCTATTTTGTCCGAATGCAGAGGTGATGATAACAAATGGCGCAGCTTTGCTAAGCACGGCAAGGAGGGCAAACCCGAAACGACTCCCCCCCTATCAACTAGTAAGCTCCATCCTCTCTAGGCTGCTCAAGACCTGACTATTCTATGGGAGGGGACATATCGCACATTGACTGGTCCTGCAATTTGCTGTATGGGCCATATTGCTTTTAGGAAAATTGCGATTCTGCATGGAAATGGAATGCGTGGCGTATTCCGAAAGCACGATTGATCAACTCCATCCGCTGCAGCGAGCTGGTGCGTTGGTCAGTCTGGCAGAAAAATCACATTGAAGTTTAATCCGTGGCGTATACAAGAAGAATCCCTAGAAGTTCGCGCTTCTATACTTAACACTTGCCACGGTCGTGTAAGAGATGGCATCCATGAGCTCAAGCTCGCTTGTAGCTCCCCACGACTACGAACTGATACGTTGGCGGATTATCTGCGACGCACATGTGATGATGTGAGAGTGAGAGCAGCCTGAGGCGGTGATGAGGGTCAGTAGCTCTTGACGTCGCACCAGCCAGCATCCGTGACGAGAACTGCTGTTGCTGCAGGCTCGCCCCGCTAGTGTCTATCGATTCTCGTCTGCTTTGGGCTACCTAATACGGGAGACGGGACGGAGGAGAGGGGGGGGGGTGGGCGGTGGCAGGCGACAGGACAAACGACGACGCGACTCCAGCGCGGCAAACCAGAAAATCGCGGCATGTGAGGTGAAACGAGGGGATCAGAGCCCAGTCCGTCTGCCCGTCTCCGTGCGCATAGCCGGAGCCGCCATGCTCTGATCCTCGTTTCACCGTGCTGAAAGCGCCGCTGTTGATTGCATTCTGAGTGAATCGTCATCGTGAGTGCCTCTTCACCGCTTCCTCTCCTATGCTGATTGAGTGTTTTAGTGTGATTCGACTTTTTGCATGCCATCAATGGCCCAAAGGTACTAATCCACTATGTGGGTGGCTGACGTCTTTCCTTGATTGTATGGGCCAATTATTTCTTTTTTTAATTTCGATTCCAGTAAAAGAGCTGATTTGTGGGGATTGGTGGTGGGAAGTGGGAGCCATTTATAGCAAAGGACGTCTAGGACCTCTTCGCTCTATCCTTTCAAGAACTTTCTGTCATGAATGGTGCATCAGAATTTACATGATTCCTAACTTTCTGCTAGTATAAATGATAAATAAATTAATTTCACTCTAGCATATTGCCCAAAATAATTTGGGACCTACTGTGTGGAACCTGAAAACAAGCTTTTTATTGAAAATCTATTACTATGTCTAATAAAATAATACGCCATACCGCAGCACATTATTAGCGGTTTTTAGTGCTAATTATTTTTATTGCGCAAGAAGGCTGTTAAAGGCCCCGCGGAGGTTTTTTGCCCTCCGCGGGGCCTTTAAGTAGGTCAAAATCCTTGATTTGGTTCCTTGATATCCTACTATATCAATATGCTTTTGATCTTTCAGTTTCGTCTTGTTCAAATTTCAGTTTTAATTCTTCTCACCCACAATATTTGTTAGATAATCCTCGATCATTTTCTCTGTATTGCGTTCTTTGTTTGAGATTTCATGAAACTTTCGAGTCATTGTCCGGTTTAGAGGGGGCATTTTGCACTTTTGCTAGTCTCTTTTGTTAGTTCATGTTAGCTAACAGTTCCCACCTCGTCAGACCCGTGAACTCCCGCTAAGCTGCGAAACTGTACAAGTGAACAGAACCACTTTGTACACCAGAATTTACAGGTCTTCGCTATGTGGCCGTGAAACCCTGAGTCTATCTGGGCATCACGAGCAAACACCTCCGTGTTGAAGAGGCTTTATGAGCTGGCTCACCATGTCGAACATTATTTTGAATATTGCTGTCTGACGAGAAGGCTAGCAGTGGTAGGGGTGGAGAAACCGCACACTCAACGCTCTACAACCCTGAGTCTAGAATCACTGAGTTCTGTTACTGATCTCCCGCACGGACCGTTGTACTGACCTGGCGCGTCATTGTACGCATAAATAAATAAATAATAAATAAAAGGATTCTGGTGCCAGTTTCCGTTCACTGTAAGATGCAAGGGCTGGTTTGCCTGAGGAGGAGCCAATGCAAGACGTGAGTCGCGGATCGCTGACAGGGTAAACTGTACTAGTTGACACTACCGGTTTTTCGTGGAACTGTTTTATTGTAAGATTGGGCGCTGTTCAGCTTAGAGGGGCATTTTGCACTTTCATTAGTTATTTTGGTTAGTTCATGTTAGATAACAAGTCTCAGCTGAAACCTGTAAACTCCTGTGAAGCTGCAAAATTGTTCAAGTTAGCCTCTTTGGTCACTTGGGAATTCACAAGTCTTTATAAGGTGGCCTGTGCAGGCTTAGCTGTGTACTATTCGGTGCCCCCGCCAAGCCGATCTGGGCCTAGTATTGCATTAGTTGAAACTATGTGTCACAATGCAGTGGCTAGAAGCGCTACTGTGTACCTGTACTGTTTGAAGGCCCAACCTGAGCATATGCCACTCAAGTCTTCGGATTTGTCGAAACGCTGGGCCGAGCAAGGTAAAAGGTTCAGTGGCTGTTGACCGACTTGGCTTTTATTCTTCTTGTGAGCTGATTATGCTCTTGAATTTTAGCGATAATGGGCGAGGTCGCAATCGCAGTCTGAGGGGAACTGGTAACGAAGGCACTTCGGCGCAGTTCGGCTTTGGCGGGGCGCTGAATGGTACTCAGCTAAGCCCGTAAGGGTCACCTTGTTAAGACCTGTCGCGTCCTGTCTCGAAGTGGCTCACTTGCACCATTTCGTAGTTTTACAAGAGTTTACAGGTTCCACCAAGATGAAGCATGATGGTCAACATGTAATGACAAAAGGGACTACCGAAAGCGTAATTTGCCCCTCCCAAGCCGAAGAGTCCCGTCAGTTCTTCAATTTTGGTAGATTTGTCGGTTTTCATTTTCTCGTATGTCGCAAATTAGATTTTTCTATTTAAGCATTTGTTGATAGATCGTAGTTGCAACAGGTGCATGAGTAGATTAGGGCTATCGACTAACTCGCAGGTGTTGTCCTGAACCACCAGGCTAATGAGTCTCGAAGATAATCCCACTCAGCAGCACGCAATAACCCTGTCTCAGCCTGGATGCTAAGGCTTTCCTTTGATTATCTCAGACGCTTGCTCGCCGTTGTTTACGAAAGGAATGATGCTTAGTGAATGTGAAGAGCGCTTGACTGCGTCATCATGATATTGATGATGCGGTGACGAATAAAAATTGAGCTTTTCAAATATAAGATTAATCAATAGACGCTAGTTTTTTCTATTGATCGAAACCATTGAGCCTTCAAGGCAAGGCCCGTGATCAGTGCCTTCACATTAAGGGTTTGCATGTGAACGACAACTTTCTGTGTAACTCGATAGAGAAGAAAAAAGCAGAAAAAAAACAGTTAGCTGGCCTAAATAGGACCCCATTTCGATACCTGTTTGGATACCAGTTCCAATCAACTCCATCTTTAACACTACGCCCCCATCCGCACAGCTGATTCCCCGATAAGAACTCTACGACCGTACAAGTGACGATTTTCATGCTTTTTCGTCCTGCAGCTTCGTTTTTCACTGAAAGGCGGGCTTCGAGGGCGGAGCCTGGAGGCGGAGCCACTGGAAAAAAGGAGGCGTCACTGAACCTATATTACCAAAACTCAGGTTTATTCGTCGCAGACCACACTACCCTCCCAACACCATATTTTCAAATTCTATACCTGATCGCGGACCGTACCTTTAATTGATTAATATACTGGAATAGATAGTCCAGGTTATCTATTATTCTTTGACACTGTTCGGCTTGGGAGGGGCATTGCGCAGTTACTCTAGTTTCTCTTACTAGTTCCTGTTGAATTACTCGTCTCACCTCAGTAAGATCTGTGGACTCTTGTCGATTGTGAACGGAGCTCCTGCCATTGCACACCTTCACAGAAATCTATAGATCTCCACAGGGCCTCGGTAGTGATCGATGGAAACCACCAAAATGCCCCTCCAAGCCGCACAGCGTCTACTTTTTTTGTACAGGGATTACCTATCATCTTGAAGAACTGGATTTTAAATTGAATTTTTGAATTTTTTTGTACAAGGATTACTCCTATCATCTTAGTTTTCGGAGCGTGTTCAAGCAATCCTGCTGTGATGACTAGTGTCAACATGCATTACACACACATATTTATTTAATTACTTATTTGTTGTTGGCTTATTAATGGCGTGTCTGTGCGTAAGAAACATAAAAACCAAAACAATTCATCAACGAAATCTCATGGGACCAAATGATGAACATGGTCGGGAGGTAGTCAAAATTCAAGCAAATTCAGGGGGCGCGGTAAGGCTACGTGGGAAGGGGGGGAGTATTTTGGACTCTCGCTACTTCCCTATGTCGTGCTGAGCCTCCAACTAGAGATCTGTGAGATTCTGAGAAGTTATGAAGTGATAGCAGCTGCAGTTTGTAGAAACCACTTGTCAATTCTTGTAAAGCAGTGAACGCGACAATGGGAGCAGCCAGAATGCAAAATGCTCCCCTCAGGCCAAACTGGGCCCAAATGATCTGATGAACTTTTCTATAGCGGGATGTTTAGTCTGATGAACTTTTCTGTAGCGGATGTTTAGCAAACTGCTTAGTTGGCTATCTAAGCAGCTCCCGTTTCGAAATGATCATACGATATTCAAAATGATAGTGGATGATAGCCTTATGTATGACCTGATAATTCATGAATACCTTTGTGAAGAATAAATAAATAAATGGATTCTGAGATCTAAAAGGACTTTCGAGTGGGTAAATCAATTCTTGGATTCAATTTATCTGATCTGAGTTTATTTATTTATTTGTCACACACATTATATTCCTCATGAACTACCACTAACCCACATTATCGCGCGTTGTCGTGCGAGATTTAATATTATTGTCATTATTATATTATACGTGTTATATTGTAAGCCTTAGAACACCTTAAAATAGTTCCTTCTGAGCTTCTAATCGAAACTTGTTACCCTCTTACCATCTTTTATCAGTTTCCCCGACTGAGCAGAGGGGGTTGTAGTAAATTGTGAGAGTTGGTAGTTTCGCGGCACCGCCAACTAAGGGCTGCAATAGTGTGTGTGTGTGGTGTGTGTGTGTGTGTGTGTGTGTGTGTGTGTGTGTGTGTGTGTGTGTGTGTGTGTGTGTGTGTGTGTGTGTGTGTGTGTGTGTGTGTGTGTGTGTGTGGAAGAAGTAAAATCAATCAAGAAAAAAAATTCCTGTCAGGAGATACGACCCTATTGGCTATCGACCGCCAAAATATGACCCCCGATGTGTTTTACACAACAAATGATAAGCTCTGGTTCTAGTCAATCCCAGGAATGACCCTCTTCGTCACAATTAATTCCGCTGATGGAAGTGAATGTTGTCACAGCGGTGTGTCGATGTAGAGAACATTCTTCATAGCCGGTTGTTCAAAGAGAAAGTTCGTGTCACAAGAGCAGATGATCAAAGAGCTGTAGAATGGTATCGAACGCAGGATGTATCATGAGAAATCCTCATCGGATGGATGGTGTTTGGCCCACTGAGAATGTATGCGTTACTTTGAAGGAGTGGGTAATTTCGGTTGAGAATGCTGCAATCGCCACTCTCCATGCGGAACTGCAGAACTCTGCGGTCAAGAATGGCAGTGAGCTGAGTAGGAGGAGAGGAGGAGGGTTAGCTTCAAAATTGAAAGTTGGCTGTGTCTGGGTAGGGCACTATCGTTGCTGGGGGAAGCCCTCTGGTATGCCCCACCACCACCTTTCCCATAATCCCCACCAGATTCCTGAATTTTCCCAACTTCCTACAGCTTTTTCCGATTTCCCAGTTTTTCCCCAAAATTTTGCCGCCATCGAGCGGGGCAGGGAGGCAGCTATCGAAACTAGCACCTGCGTAAGACTTTCGCTGCACCACCAGCGAAGGGTGGGTGCAAGGTCCGAGGAACTTAGTCGCGCACGGAACAGCTTTTTTAAGACCAGATGCGATCTCCTCTAGGTGCGACGACCCACCGTTGTAGATAACGCGTTTGAAACATGAAAAACTTCTGTGAGAAAAATTTTTTTCTCATGGCCGAGTATGACTCCATGTTTTTTTTCTCAGGGCCGAGTACGACTCCAGTCCTTCCTAAGACCAAATACGATCCCCCCTCCCCTCTCGGCTGGGGACTGCCCAGCGTACGACGTGCACTGACGAAAATTGTTAGAGTTTGTTCTCTATATGAAACTGTTTCTGAAGAGCTAATCCCCTTTCAGTGGAATGTTTTGATTGCGAGGACCTAAGTACTTTTCCGAGTGATCCGGGGTACTCGACAACATTGTTCATCTCTCAAGTGTTTGCGCAGGGAAGGTGGTCCACTCTTCTTCTCTGAGCTCTTAAATTACCTCGTTACTCTGGCAGCGATTCCGAAATCCGTCGTGGTAGTACTGATGAAGTGAAGAAAGTCACAGCTTGCACTGAAGTGTAGTCATTAGCCGTGCTCTCTGGAATGAGCCTTGTACTGGACCTCCACTCTGAGCCATTGATTAACTGGAATGCGACATTCCACTATGCATTTACATCATTCGCTCTACCGATAGGGCGAGTATTAGAAAGTGATGCGATTGCCGTAGTACCTATACTTTTGAGAATACCAAGACTAAAACTCTTTTTCAAATATCTTGGATTCATGATAATTCATTCCCTGTCTATGGCCGAAATATTTGGCGTTTGGCCTTCTTCAGATCAAAAGGGATCTAACCTAGAAATGTACCTAGAGACGCTCTCTACAGTATGTTAGGATGGTTTTGGACGAATCGGAGATTTGGAATAGCAGTTATGTGAGGGAACTAGCCAATCAGTGACATCATTTCTTGAAAATCAAGTAAATTTCGTGCGGTTTTTCTTCGGAAAATTTCGTTCAGCAATCCCAGTTGATTTGGAGGAAATGATGATACGATAAATTCGCCTAAATCCTCTGAAATTCCCATTGTCACTGATCTGCAACAGATGGACTTCGTCAGTTGTGAAGCCATCATAACGAGCACTTTTCGGAGTGAATGTGAGAGGACCAGGCAATTTGCGTTGAGAGGAATCGCCGCCGAGTCGTCGCGCGCTCTGACTTGCACGAATGAGTGTGGTGGAGGCACACGGGACGAGAGCAATATCCGTTATCGCTTCCTCCACGCTCCACGGCTAGTTAGGTTCTCAACGAGTCGTACTATTCCTGTGTGGTTTTGCGTTAATAACTGCTAATTCTCTCTGTGCTGACGTGATCTCTAAATTGCGAATCAGGGGCAGAACGCTTGGCTTGAACCGTGATTCGAACCCAGATCTCACATTCTCCAGACTAGTGGGCTACCACTACGCACAGCCGTTTCTATTTGTACCTACTCTCGATAAGTTATCTTTTTTCGCTTTCGCCATTTCACGTGCACTACATGCCGCTTTCCGCCTCTCACGATAGCTTTTGGGAAAATTGGAAAAATTTTCTAGAAATTGGGAAATGTGGGTGTAGGTAGGATGAGGAAGGGGTGGGAGATATACCAGGAGAGGAAATTTTGAGAGGGTGTCTTATTTTTAAAGAACTTTTCCTAACAGCAGGGCATTTCTGTGTGGTTTTGCGTTAATAACTGCTAATTCTCTCTGTGCTGACGTGATCTCATTTCCATTCCCTGCTTATTGCTCACAATGATCTGTCCACTCCATATCACGGAGATGGGGGAGGGGAGGGGAGGGCGTGGCTATGTACTCCATTCGGACTTGGCGCGCTACGCGCTTTTCGTAGAATATTTCTATCTGGAACACGTGTCAGCCCACCTTCTTTCGAAAAAAAAGTTGTCCCTAAACGGTCGACCTTATCCTATCAAAAGCGCTGCCGCCATCACGATCAAATGGACCCAAAATCCCATAGGTAGGAGGAGCGTGGCCACGCCCTTCCTACCTATGGGATTTTGGGTTTAATTTGTTGTGGGACTCACCCTTCCTCTTTTATCTGTTTGATTAGCTTGCTGTTAAGTATCTCTATTACTGCTGTATCTGTATAACCTAGAATCGTATAGGTAGAAGTACTCACTAAACTAGCGGTCTGTCATGTAAAACAGACCTTCCGTGCCCTTTCGCAGAGCTTTCGAATCTATTTTGGTTCTGACGTAATTGAGGGCTGGTGCTTTGTTCTGTCTGACCGATAGGCTCAAATCCAGAGTATAGAACGCAAAGGGGAAATGCTGCTCTAAGCGTGAAGAAAGCCCGGCGACTCCGGTCGTCGTGCTTCAAGCCTGAGCCTTGGTTAGTGAAAGGGACCGCAACGCGCCGTGGTGCCTTACTCTTGCTGCATTACAAACTGTTTCTGTAACTTTTGCTTTCTTTTTACTTTAGTTATACAATTTTTGGGCGCTAACGTAGTTGGTACACTCCACGCTTGGAGTGTTAGGGCGACGCTCAGAAATGAAAATTGGTACAAAAATGTTTGCTGGTGCTCCAAACCTCTCTGTGCAGCCTAGCATAATCCATTGTTTGGTGTCTGGTTACTAAGTAAGAGCAAGAGGTTCCGGCCAATGATCGCTGCCATATTATCTGATGTGTGCCTAATCTTCGACGCTTCGACGTACGCTTGAATGTTTCCGATTTTCGGTCATTGGAACTCAGGTCTTTCAATTATGCCAGTCTCATAACTTCATATTCCAAATAGATTTAACTCTTTCTGACAGCTCCCTTTTTATGTCTAGACATTTGACGCGCGGCTGATGTAGGATGAATCGCTAATTCAGGGACTAGCTTAGAAGGTAGAAGAGTTGACGGCGGAGGAGCTCAGAACAAAGAGTTCTGGATCAATCCCAAGACCGGACAGGTTATCAGATGAATAACTGAGTGGAGCAGAAAGGTAAGGGAGAGCAGATTTTACCCCCCACGGAGAACCTTCACGCTTCACGCGAGTCACTTGAAGCAATGTAGCTTTCTCATCGGTGAGCCCCTCCTAATCATAAGATGGAAAGGCAAGAAAGAGAGGTTCTAATGAGGAAATTGCAATGGTCGATGTGACTGCCCCCTACAATCAGTCGCAGAATTAGCCTTTGAAGGTTTGCTCCGCAGTTAGCGAAGTGTTAAAGGCAGGGCACGTCCTGCCGTTGGAGGAATTACTTGCGAAATACGACCACCACCCTCAAATTTCCGCCTCTGCTACAACCCCTCCTACTTTCCTTTTCCCCATCTTCCTTGATTTTACTCAATTTACTACCACTTTTCCGAGGTTTTTTTGCAAAGTTCCTGCCACTTTTTCCCAAACTGTCGTCGAGCGGAGGGTTGAGAGGGGGGGGGGAGGGGGCAGGGTAGGAGACATAGTGCTCTCAAAATTACTTCCAAATTACCAGGATTTCTTGGAGAGCCATTCAATTCAACCTCCTCCTAAGAAATTTTTGGCCATTTTTCTGCTCATTCTTTTGAAGTTATGCTAGTATAGCGGAACCGCTATGATCGTTTTCGTTTTGAATTGAAATTACTCAGTAGCCACATGGAAATTATATCCAGTCAGCCACCTGTGGCAAAATAGCTCATTGAAATGATGCAAACGTATTGCATTTTGATTGAAGACTTCT
>MU913850.1:5014-26243 GCA_036418165.1 Cooperia oncophora | reverse complement strand
CTCGCGCAGCATGGAAAAATTGAGCAAATAGCTGATAAGCATCTTCGCGATATCGTCCAGCTCTCCACCAACCAGTGTGGCTTCGTGACTGGCTGTAGCACCATCGACGCCATACATGCCGCTCGCCTCTTGCTAGAGAAACATCGTGAGAAGAAGAAGCATGTTCACCTAGCCTTCCTTGATCTGGAGAAGGCATTCGACCGTGTCCCACGTGAAGTTATATGGTATGCCTTACGGCAGCACGGCGTTCCCGAAGAGCTGATTGAGTGGGTACGCATCC
The DNA here is from genome assembly GCA_036418165.1 of Cooperia oncophora. Taxonomy (NCBI): domain Eukaryota; kingdom Metazoa; phylum Nematoda; class Chromadorea; order Rhabditida; family Trichostrongylidae; genus Cooperia; species Cooperia oncophora. Next base: position 25,963 of record MU913850.1, on the reverse strand, counting down.
TGTACTTCAGCCCGACGAGTCGAGTGCGAAGTCCAGCAGGCATTTCGATGGGGTTCCCCATCACAGTTGGGGTGCACCAGGCTCAGCGCTTTCCCCGCTGCTCTTCGTTGTCGTCATGAACGCCATTTCACGGGACCTCCAGAAGCCGGCTCCCTGGACGCTTCTCTACGCTGACGATGTGATGCTCGCCTGCGAGGATAAGAATGGTCTCGAGGAACAAGTGCAAGCTTGGACTGAACGGTTAGCAAACTTCGGGCTCAGATTGAACGTCAAGAAAACCGAGTACCTGACGACTGACCCGGACGAGTCTGGTTCCCTTAGGGTCAGCGGAAGTGTGCTCACGCGAACGACAGCGTTCAAATACCTCGGATCAACAATTACGTCTGACGGTAGTCTCTACTCAGAAGTGAGCGCGCGTGTGAGTGCAGCCTGGTCTAAGTGGCGGTCTATGACTGGCGTTCTCTGCGACAAGACGATACCAGATCGCCTCAAATCGAAGATCTATAGGACCGTCGTTCGACCAGTCGCGATATACGGTGCTGAATGTTGGCCTACGACCAGAGAAGTTGAAGCGCGCCTCGGAGTCATGGAGATGAAAATGTTGCGGTGGACAGCCGGTGTCACGCGTATGGATCGCATACGCAATGACGACATAAGGAAGAGATTCGGTATTGCTCCTGTGGCCGAGAAAATGCGCGAAGCTCGCCTTCGATGGTATGGTCATGTTCTTCGCGCGGGGTGTGACACCGTCCGTAGGATTGGTCTTGAGCTCGAAGTTCACGGGAAGCGGCCTAAAGGACGCCCCAAGCAGCGCTGGTTAGACACGTTGCATGCGGACTTAAAGATAGTTGGCGCCCATCCCGATCAAGCATTCAATCGGGTGAAGGTGGCGTGACAAAATAAGACGAGCGGACCCCGCTACAGAGCGGGACAAACGCTGAGGAAGAAGAAGAATACTAGAATTTTGGTAGAGTGGAGGTAGCGAAGTGGCAGGTGGCGCCATTCACAGCGTGCGTGGTCTGTGGATCAGATCCTGCACCGACTCCCGCCCAACCCAAGTAAGTTCCTCATGCCTGCGTACCTGCGGCGAAAGCTTAGGCTGTGATCAGACTTCGCGGCATCGTACGCCAGTGTACGCTAGCGTTTCCAGCGTTCGGCAGCGGCAGTGACAAGGAAAGGATAGATATCGATCTAGCGTTTGCCAGCGTTTCACTAGCGTTTGCCAGCGGCGGGACTAGAGAGTATGGGAGAGTAGGAGAGTAGCGAAGCGGCTCGATTAGGCGTCGTGGAATTGTGCGGCGTGTGCAACCGCACCGCACTGCTAGACAATACCCTATGCTAAAACGGTTGAATTGCATAATTCTGTGCTTTGGCTGTTGGAACGGAATGTTTATTACATTGCCACACCGAAATTGAACTAAAGTATCTTTGCAGGTACTATGTCCTATTTTATGCTGAAAATCTTCCTTTTGCGAATTTTTCAATAACTTTTATGAACGTTCTCTGGACGAATATACGGCCGACACATACATGCTCATCCTTATGAAAGATCCTAAATGATCCCACGTTGTTTTATCCTTTACAATTATGCATTATGCAGTTCAACCATTGCATTATGCAATTTAACCAATTTAGTGTACGGTATTGTCTAGCTGTGCGGTGCGGTTGCACAGGACGCTAATTGAGCCGTTCGCTACTCTCCTACTCTCCCATACTCTCTAGTTCTCGCCGCTGGCAAAGGTTAATGAAACGCTGGAAAGGTTAGTGAAACGCTGCGATACCTATACTTACCCTGCCCTCGATACGCTAGCGCACGCTGGTGCCATTGAAATCCTCATCCCACCCTCCATATAACATGCTGGAACCAGTGCCTCACTGTTACTATGACGGCGCTTTGAATTTCACGGCGGTTTCTTCCTCGCGCTTCTTGTCAGCTTCTGTCATCCACCACTCGTGTTTCTGTTGTACCTCCTTTATCACTAATCCATTTGAACTTTTTACGTCTAAACCAAAGGAATTCATGAACTTCCGGTCAAACACAACTCCACACCACACATCACACACACATACCACACACACACACACACACACGACGACACACACAAACTTACACCAACAAACTTAGCGGATTATATATTCAAATATAGTAGGATTTTACGTCTGCTTATTTTCATAGCATGGTTTCCCAAGAAACTAACATTGTTGTACGGACTCTACTTGATCAATAAATCACAGATTGCAGCACGATACTAATTTACAGTTCGCCTCATTTCTAGCTGACGGCGAGTTACCGTGGCGCAATGGGAATACAGTAGTTGATATCAACCGCGATGTACGTTTTCAGACAGGGCAATTTCTTCCTATAGGCTTCGCGCTGTAGAGGTGCCCATTAAATGGTAAACGACACTGCTCTGTAAGCTTGTTGTCCAATGTGACTAACAGCTTTAATTATAGAAGGTAATGCAGGTGTACCTTATCACGAATAGTATACGAATAACTAAGCACAGTAGTACGATCATAATTGCAGTGAACACAGACAACCAAGAAAATACTGAATTCCACTTTTTGTAGATCTGAATAGTGATATATCTTTCTTGTCTTCTTTGCTCTTGTAGAAACTAAGCTCTACCTTGTCGTCTGAATAATAATCTCCCCTTTGCTGTTGATTTCCAAGCTCTAGAGCCAACTTACGAGTAATCTGAATTATTTGTCAAGTAGCAGATTAAAGATGGGTACTTAACCTTACCTGCTCCACAGCATCAATGAATCCTTCAAATAGGTCATCTCTTTTCGAGCTCTGAAAACGTCTCAGTTTGCTTACAGTTACTAATGCAAAGTATCCAACCTGCCAAGTGCGATTTACTTCTTTTTCGAAACTTTTTTTTGTTCACTTCAGAGATAAGCAATGTCTTGGTGGAAGCACAGTTTATCCAATTTTCGGTGACAAAACAATTTTGGACTGAACCCCCGTTACATCTGTCAAGCTTCTCTAACAAGGGAGGTCTTTCAGGTCGTGGCGCGCTTTTTGGAAATGGTTTGTTGCTTGTTGTAGGGGTCCATACAAGGATCACAAAAATGGGTTTCATTTTTGCTATGCGTTTCTGGGTAGGTCAAAAACTGAGTGAAAAGAATTCGACAAGATTAGGCGGTTTTGACCATCTTAATGGGCTCCATTTTTATTGTAACTTCGAGCATGCATTGTTTTGAAGGTGCTCTTTGATAAGGCTTCGAAAATGGCTTTGAATAAAGGCAAAATATGATTATCATGTGGTGGCACACTAGGCATTCACCGCCGCAACAGCGATGTTTTTATCAACGGTCCCTTCACCTCCACTGCCGGCAGCTCGGATGGCGCAACGGATAACACGATGGACTCTGGATTGGACGACGATACGGCACTTTGTGGATCGAATCCTGCTCGCGTAGATTAGTTTTGCATTTTCCAGTTTCGCGTTCCTGTGTCTCTGGCAGTGGAAATAAGCCATGTACATGCCAGTTTAAGGCATATTCTTTATTCGACACGTTGCATATTCGGATGGAGTAATATTAGGATGCAGTAGGCTTGCATCATCGCTTATATTGATGTGATCAACAGTTCCAGTAGATCAAAAAGATCTCCAGCATCCTGGACGGACGACATCAACGAAGGAGATGTTGTCGTCCCTTGTCAAGAAGACAGCAATTGTTCTTCTCTGGCTTTTGTTAGGTGTAGTTGGTGCAGTAGATGCATATGCTTCACATGTTTTGTTGAACTTTACCACAGCTGTGAGATTTGTCCATCAATGAAGGGAAATGGTACACAATGAGACTAGAACATTCCCGGAAACAGGCTTTTCCGCACAACCGCGCTGGTTTGCAACGTGTCGAATAAAGAATATGCCTTAAACTGGCATGTACATGGCTTATTTCCACTGCCAGAGACACAGGAACGCGAAACTGGAAAATGCAAAACTGATCTACGCGAGCAGGATTCGATCCGCAAAGTGCCGTCGTCCAATCCAGAGTCCATCGTGTTATCCGTTGCGCCATCCGAGCTGCCGGCAGCGAGGGTGAAGGGACCGTTGATAAAAACATCGCTGTTGCGGCGGTGAATGCCTAGTGTGCCACCACATGATAATCATATTTTGCCTTTATTCAAAGCCATTTTCGAAGCCTTATCAAAGAGCACCTTCAAAACAATGCATGCTCGAAGTTACAATAAAAATGGAGCCCATTAAGATGGTCAAAACCGCCTAATCTTGTCGAATTCTTTTTACTCAGATTTTGACCTACCCAGAACGCATAGCAAAAATGAAACCCATTTTTGTGATCCTTGTATGGACCCCTACAACAAGCAACAAACCATTTCCAAAAAGCGCGCCACGACCTGAAAGACCTCCCTTGTAAGATACTACTAGCTACAGAGGTACATTTCCGTGGTGGATACCACATGAAATGCACCAGTCTGATTACATGAATAGATGATGGTGGCTATGTCCTTGCTTCATCGTGCCCATTGAATCCTTTCTACGAGAGCTATGAAGCTGCGCTTTTCTTCGGTAGCTTTCTGGGTTGTCTTTTCTCACTTTTTCATTCATTCTTTCTTTTTTCGTGTAGGTTTTCTGTTAAGTTACTTTTTATCTCCTGATAATATGGAACCGGTTTTACCGGTGAATAGACAAACAGTACTTGGATAGGCCTACACACCATATTCTATTAACTACTCTGATCGCCCAGCTGTCGCCAGGACTCTTCTTTTAGGCGAGCTAGAATGCGAAAGAAGTGCCGAATGGCCACAGAAACTTTTTAAAGAAAGTATAGAAAAATTAGTTTGAAGAAAAGTGAAAGTAGAAATGGCTCCACAACAAGCACTCAGGCAGCGTTCAAACAGACTTCGCGACGGCAGCGCTTCGGTCGCGCGTTCGACGCGATCGATGCAGTCGAAAGCATGCGCATCGATCGCGTCGAACGCGCGACCGAAGCGCTGCCGTCGCGAAGTCTGAACGCTGCCTCATGCACATGTGCTCCCCCATGTCAATTCTTGAATCTATACGGGAGAAGGCTGCAGCATTCATTTAACACATTGAAAGTCGCGCAGTTTTTTCTGCTACACCCTGAGCTTTCTGCTTCTCCGCGCGCGTGAATTGTCGCAATTCACAATTTCACGTAACGGGAGTCTTTGTGCCGCATGCCCTTTTCTCGTTCTGCTTTCTGTGCTTATTCCTTGGAACTTAAATTTTCATTCTGTTGATTACTCTTTTTTTCTTCTGTTCTATTCTACAATCACAAGCTGCTGTAAGCAAGCTATGCTATAAATTCCAGGACCTAATTCTGTAAATCATGAGCATCATCACGTATATCTAATCAGCATCAAGTGTGCTATTACCACAGTAGTAAATAAAATACTCCATTGGATAGCTTACCTCAAGCCATAGAGAATGCAGAAGTAAGACATTTTAAACAGATTTTCGACGAGAATGACTTACAAACTCGTGGTCATCCGGAAAGAAATCCCCCCACTAAACGTGAATTGCGCGCTGTACACAAACTTGCGGAACGGTGATGAGCGCGTGATTTGCTGAAATTCACGCGGCGTTCAATGTTCTAATGACCGCAGTTGTGATATGAGAATGGCCTGAATTACAGGACAAACTTGCGGAACGGTGATGAGCGCGTGATTTGCTGAAATTCACGCGGCGCTCAATGTTCTAATGACCGCAGTTGTGATATGAGAATGGCCTGAATTACAGGCACTCAACGAGCAGTGTAAGCCATGCACGGTAGTGAAGAGTTTGCTGTGTCCATTTCAAAGTGTGCAAGTGTGCGTCTCACGGAAACCTGCTTGCTAACACCAACAGGAAGTCCCCATTATAAACCGCTAGTTAACCTCATTTTTAATTGATTCTGACCTACACCTCCCAACCCATCCGTTGTATAAACACAGCAGACATCCCGAGAAAATTTTAAAATTTTTTGATTACAGTAGGGATCGTAGTAGGGATGGTAGTGCGTGTTGGATGAGTTCATTTTTTACTGCTTTTGTTTCAAAAAAAGATAACAGAAATAGTTCACACACTGAGTCTCTGTTACTTGACAAATAGTGGTGAGAATTATTACGAAATGCCGTGAAGACGATTCTATCTATTCTTATTAATTGATGTCATCGCATGTCCCCCGTCATCAGTGTACCTATCACTAAATCTCTATAATTATCGTCGTCTCTGACGACGATCCCTTCCCTCATCGTCGTCTCACAGTCTGAGACGACGATCCCTCATTGAGTCCGCCCCCTACCTGATGCGGGGTCAAGCCAGGTAGGGGAATCATACTTCCTCAATCATCCTCATCGAGTATACGTGGGTTCCGTTACATAAAGAGCTTATTACAACTTATTGTTCTTGTTCTTGCCGTTGATATAAATACACCACTGAACCACCCCCAACATTTTTGGTGCATCGGCCTAAAAAAATAGCCGATGCACCAAAAAATAAAATAAAAAATAGTACATATTATCCATATTTAGGAACGTATCTTTCGCGTAACTCAGCAAGTGAGCCGAAGTTCTATAATAAGTAATCAAATAAGTAAATATAATAGAATCGAACGTGGTTCTACACCCAGCGCTAGATAATCTTTTGGAGACTACAGTCAACAATTAGAATCGAACGTGATTCTATAATAACTGTTAGTCAAAACTTCAATCACTGAATAGAATCGAACGTGGTTCTTCAGTTGAAGCATTTCAAATTCGTACAGTCAATTTCTCAAATTTTAATTCATAACAATGGCGCTTCATTTCCACAGAAAACCTATCATCGCAAGCGCCAATACCCTTAAAAATTTGGTAGCGCGCTATAGGGAATACACCACTAAGGTGGACTTTCTAAATATTGATGAGGAGACCTACGAAAAATGTAGGTCCACCATCGCCCTTTTGCAAAGCAGCATAAGGCAGATAAAAGAGGGAAGCGAGAAATTGCAAAAGCGTTATGAAGTAATAATTGAGGAATATAGAGCCTGCAAAATAAGTCCGAAAGGAAAGATATTATGCTCGAAATCGAGCAAATAGAAGAAGACTCCAATTACCATACTATCACAGCCGATGCGGACGAGCTCGGCTTCATGCTCGCAGCCCGCTTAGACGAGGCAAAGTGCGCGCGTGATAGGATGGATGTTAAGCTGGGGTATCTCACGCAGAAGGCCCAGAGAGCGCTAGAGTCACAGGACCGCGGGACGCTAAACAGCCCCGACGAGGACTCCGACCGGAATAGCACCTCCATTCCCTCCAATAACCCCTCAGCTGACGTCGCTGAAGCAAGGGCTCCTGAGCGTGCAAGCCAGCCAAGGACCTGCCGCTCGGTAAAACCCCCACAAGCGTCGCTACCTAAATTCTATGGTAGCGCTGAAGACTTCCCAGAATACTGGGCAGTCTTCGAAACGCTAGTCCACAATAGTAGTGAACTGGACACAATGGAGAAAATTTTACTCCTCAAAGAAAGTCTAATGGGCAGAGCCCAAAATTCCATAAAAGGAATAAGACTAGTACCAGAGAACTATGAATGGCTAATAGAGACCCTTAAAAATAATTATATTAATCAGCCAGTGAATAGGGCCCAAATAGTCCAAAAACTAGTAAATATGAGTCCAGCAAGTGATTCTGCTGAGAGTTGCTCGACAGCCTTCGATCAGGTCCAAGTGCTGGTCCACCAAGATGATATCGGCAGGCTACGACGTGCGTAAAACCTGTGACCCAATATGGTGCGAGACCATATTGGCAAAGTTTCCACAGGACGTCGTTAAACCTGTATTGATACAGGGTCAGTCCCAGGATCAGCAATCAATAGAAGATTTAATGACCTCTACTAAAGAGGGAGATTAGTGCCAAGCAATATGTAGAGTGCAGACTGGGTCATGCCTTAGGTAACATTCCCAATACAACATGCAATGTCGCGGCAGATGACTCGCGACCCCAAAGTAGCGATAACTGTATCTTCTGCCGTAGAAGTAACCACTCATCGCTGGCGTGTAGAACGGTTACGGATCAAAGCCGTCGCCGAAAAATCCTCATGGATGAAGAATAGATGCTGGAAGTGTTTCTCATTTGACCACAATAGTTTTGAGTGCCAAAAGGCAGACTGTACGCGATGCGGTCAACAGCACCACATATCGTTATGTGTCAAGAAGGAAGTAACAATGGGGCAAACTAACTCCTGGAATCCGAATCGAAGACATGCTCGTGAAGGGACTGACCCTCACAACTTCCGCGAGAGGATGTTCGAGCACATCAGCCGTATGAATCGCAGCATAACAGCAGTGGGAATCCTAACTCTGACCTGGGAACCAATAATGACTACAATTACCAGGGACTGGACTACAATTACCAGGGAAATTTTCGAATCTCACCCATATGAGGGCAGAATCTGATCTTCCCTTCGAACTCAGATCAAGGCCAAACAAGCTCCCAGCTAGTCTTAATGACTGCTGAAGGAAGCATATGGAACTTCAAGAAAGGGTGTTACGAGAAAGTCCTATTTTTCTTTGATTCTGGAGCACAAAACACGGTCATAGAAGAAAGAACGGCCGACCAATTTGGTATACCTAGGCAGGCAACGGGAAAGTTGTACAATGTCGGGTATGGGCGGCCATGTGGAAAGGTTCAAGTCACATGCAGTTACCATAAAGATATGCTCCGCATTTGGGAAGAAATGGAACTGAAGATTCGAACAAAACCGGTAATTACAAACGGTTTCCCGAGCATCCAACTCACCTCTAAGGACATAACATTTTTGAAAGAAAACAATATTTGTTTAGCCAATTCAAAGCTTCGAGGAGAGCACCAAGTCCCCCATTTCCTAGTGGGTGGTACTAAGACCAGGAACGGATAGAACCCTCAGGCCTCCGCATTGCGAGGACCATATTTTGAACAACGAAAATTGTTCGCAGACGGATATAGCACCAACATCTTGTTCGACGCTTACGGCCGAATCTGCCAAAAGCGTCGAGGAGAGCACCAAGTCCCCATTTCCTAGTGGTGGTACTCAAAACCAGGAGACGGATAGAACCCTCTGAGGCGCTCCACATTGCAGGGACCATATTTTGAACAACGAAAATGGGTTCGCCAGACGACGCTCAAATATAGCAATTAAAGTTCATATCCAAGAAATGGTCGAAACCTTGTAGGCTCTCAAGCAATGGCAGAGAGATCATACCGCAGGCAATCATAACGATTCGCTGTCTCGGTTAGGTCAACGTGCCCTACCTATGCCAAAAACAAGGCGAAAGCGCGAGCCCTCCTTCCCCCGCTCCTTCAAAGAGCGTGGCGAAAAGGGCCACGTATTGTGCAACTCAGCACAACATGTTCTCACCTATGGGCCTTACAGCCATCAATTCATTGCCAATAGCCGCTATCGCTACAGTGGAGCCTACCCTGGTACCACACGCCTGAAACACCAATATAGCAAAGTCAAGTCAGTGCACGTTTGTGCGTTCAATCTTTTGAACCCGATACAATACACCCAAATCAACTAATCACAAAGCAATAGAAAGCAAGAGAATGTCATCAAGGTTCAAGATGAAATACACTACCATAACGAGAACAAAGAAAAACCATTATCAGTAGCATGCAAAAATGTCTCAACCAAAAAAGAATCAATAGCATGCAAAAGACGGCACATAGTGGCCCAATTAACCCACATGTGAATCGTAACTAATCAATCATCACACCTCATTGGAGTGGGTCTTCGCAGAATTAGTCAATACTCTATTATGGCCCTATGTGCCACTCAGAGAACCAATGAAAATCTCTATCCACCTCCAGCTGCTGGCCTGGGGTGTGTGGCGATTCTATCGTCGATGATAAGTAGGTCGCCGCGCTGGTGGGCGCCGCGTACGAGTCCTGCTGCGTCGTGCTCGTTGAAATTGTTAAAATGATCATCAAGCCATATTGTTTATGTTAATCCTGTACTGCTTTTCCCATTTTCCTATGATGATCAATGATTGTTTTTTCCGCATTCAAAAGTAAAAGGGTGTAAGACTGGTCCCACGTTATTTGTTCAAAATTACTGATCCAATTTTGGGCTTTTCGGAACTTGTGAATACGCGGTCTTCGAGACTCATTTGTATGTCGGTAATGCAACTCCGGAATTGTCGCACCGCGCCCGCGCGAGACGCCGCGACGCGATGTGCGCGACGTGACCTGACTTGCCGACGATAGAATCGCCCGGGTCCCGCGGGTGACCCGGACATACTGTCGTCACCTTCGACCAGTGAATGCCATGGAGGGATAAGTTGTCCACCACTACGGTGGCTCCAGTAGAACCAGGCGACGAAAAGTGGCAAAAATATATAAGTGGCAACGCGGCATTTCAAGGCACCGTACATGAGACGGGTTCTCAGGTGAGCTCAACACGGCAAGAGCGACGATCAAGTTGTCTTAACCCTTTGATCAATCTTTTGATCTCCACAGTTACGCTATATTTGTGAATTAATTTATCTCTATTTTCACCATCGACGTCGCCTTCCGCTCGTACAGCCGTCCAGTCTACACCACCAACGTGCAGATCCACCGCCTTTGTCCAGCCACCGCAATCGCCCTCTAGCTGCCATCGCCCTCATAGCCGTCCAACCACGTCATGGCCGTCCAGCTGCCATCGCGGCTGCCCGAGCAGTGCCACATCTACTGCTATATGTTGATACTCTCGTTCTGTATAATATCTTTGTATAAAACCCCATTGAATGTAAACTCCGTTGCCGGCGGAGTATCGTCGTCTCTGACGACGATCCCTTCCCTCATCGTCGTCTCACAGTCTGAGACGACGATCCCTCATTGAGTCCGCCCCCTACCTGATGCGGGGTCAAGCCAGGTAGGGGAATCATACTTCCTCAATCATCCTCATCGAGTATACGTGGGTTCCGTTACATAAAGAGCTTATTACAACTTATTCCTTGCCGTTGATATAAAACACCACTGAACCACCCCCACAATAATTTGGATATGTAAAAGTCCCACTACCTTGAACAACGACAGCAACGTCCCTCATCAGCCCCTATCGGTTCTTATCGTTTGTTGTCTTCCACTGCTGATGTCCCCGTCTCACCCTCTGTGTCACGTGCTGGAACCAATGCCTCGCTGATGCTGTGACTCGCGCCCTTTCTACATTGATACATTGACCCTTACGCCTCTGACGCCCCTTGTAGTCTTAGTAGTCTTATCAGCAGCCTCCATTTTTTTCAGCCATCAGTGTTTCCGCCCACCCCAATTTCACAGTTTAGAGCTGACTCTTAACAGTTGTTGCGATCCTCGCTGTGAAGTTAGCGCCATTCCTCTTTTGAAGCGTCTTATGAGATCTTATCAGCTCTGATAACATCCTGTCACTCATCAGAAGTGTTCCCGTCTCATACCTTATATCATCTGTTAGGAATGTTTCCCTGCAGTTTCTGTGACACCTGGCCCTAGCTTTTTAAGTGGCTCTTCAGGTAGAACCGAATTTCCGGACAGGCAAATAGACAGACATAGCCAGTGGTTTACATATGCATAAAAAGATATATCAGGAAATGGTTGCACGAAAAAAAATGCGTAAGCACGGTTCTAAATTACCTTTATCTTATGATAAACAGGAAGTCCAAGAATAGAGTTCGGTTCCATTGTCTGATTGAGGAATGACTTGACCTGTAAGCAAATATGTTTAGCAAACATTTGAGACAACTAATTGCTGCGTCTAGAGGTTCGGTGTTTATGTTACTCGGATAACCTGAGAGACCCGACAAAGCAGGGTTGGAGAGAACCCCCAAAGAGTAGGCTAAGACCTCGAGTCCGAAATGCAGAATGCTTGTGAAAAATGGGTTATGGCCCCTTAACCTTCAATGAAAAATGGGTTGTGGTCCCTTAAAGGCAGTTGGCACGATAAATCGCTATACAGGTGTAGGATTTGTACAACTGGCTTAACAGAATTCCGTGACCTCGGACAGGCGCTGCGTGAAGCCTTTCCAGAGTAGTACCTCTATAAGGGCCCCCCCCAATATAGAAAAAAAAAAAAAACGAACAACAACTTTTTTCGTCTTAGACGCCTGTCTGCACCGCCCGCCCGAACCTGGAATCATATCAAAGATTTGAACCTGGATCATCAATCAAACGTTTCTTGTTTTCTGCATGATGACGCTTTCAACTTTATCAGTTGCTGTCACTTATGTCCACCGCCAGCTGGTCAGTGGGTTTGCGCCCCCCTCCCCCTATACCACGTCTTTGAACCGAGATCCCACAGACCCTGCAACCTGCCCTACAAAGTTGGTGACCCCCGCATTCAAGGCCATTTATTGAATTTTATCAGATTATATTCAGCTTCCGGTCACACCAATCATGTCCACTTCCCTTCCCCTATATCACATCTTGAAATCAAGGGCATAGCGGTTTCCCCGAGGAAGGTGCCCTTATATGGGCCCTTTCAAGTCACAACTTTACGTCCCAAACGCCCGCCACGCCCGCCCGCCCATAAATGGACGACCGTTCCTGACGCTCGTATTCATTCATTTGCTGAGCAAATTATGAAGCAAAGGGATTGGTATGAAGCGGCGGTGATGCTGCATGCATACATGGGTACATATGCAGCCGTATCTTCGGTAGCGGTGATTGGTAAGATGCCTACGGGAAACTCGTCCGAAATCGATTTACAAGTCACTGAGAACGGAGGCTTTTTCTTCGCCGGATTTTGACCGTTTCACTCCGTTCTTTCGCCATTTCCCCACTATATAGCCTCCCACTAGCATTTTAGGCTAAGTAGGAAACCAATCGTGCCACGCTTTAACTCAGTGACGATTGCGTCCAAAGCTGATATCCTAATGCGTTGTAGAGAACGATGTTTGGAGTTGTTCATTCAAGAGCGAAAGAGAAACTGGAGTTCCGAACTCCGTCGAAGGTTTAAGGTCGGGGACCATATTTGCCGATGAATCGACGATTAGCTCAAAGTTCAGATAGACGACCGTTTACCAGCTTACACGATCTTCGATCCTTTTGTGACGGGCGATTCGACCAGCACGGCGGATTTCAAGAAACGTCAAGCGATATCAGGGCCACGTCGAATTTTGTCATAAAAAATATTGGGTCATCCCATTCAAAAGTGCCAGAGACATCTATGACGGAATGGCAGAAAGAGCAAGCGGAAAGCGCGAACGGGCTTAATAATACATTTGTAGCAATTACCTTAGCTGTGTATCTATGAAATTTGGACGAACTACGTCCACAGAAGACTCGAGAAATGAAAAAGAAACTCCCGAGGTGGCTGAACTAAAGCGCCGATTTTCAAAATCAGACGTCATGGGCTGCGCAAATTCGACCGACGCCGGACCAGTAGTGCGTCCGGCAGTCTGGCATCCCAGCTGTAACTGCTGCCCGAGTGATGTCCGATAAACTGTGGATGGTCAAGAGGATGTGCGCGTAGGTACCTAATTTTCTTGTAGAAGCAACTGGGAGCGGGTCATTGGTGAAGGAGGGATTTACTTAACTAAGAGCCAAAATATACTTTTCTATCTATTCTCCTCTTTGTTTTATTCGAATAAAACCGACGGCACTTTTGAATGGGATGGCCCTAATACAAAGGTCAATGACTTCATGTTTGTCAAGCTAAGAATCACGTGGTTGCTGTGACTTGCTAGAATGGTGGACGGAGAGGTTACTGGAGCGCCTGATGACTTCGAGGGTATTGGTACGACATACTAGTGATAAATAAGGAAACAACAATTGCCAGTAATGAGTTATTATATCATTGCTTAATCGAGTACACTCCTTTGTGAGTTCTGCCTGCAACATAGTGGCAAACGAGCAGCTTTTTATTGTTTATTCGATCATGCAGTTTGAGACTAGTTCAATCGCCAAAGACACCTTTCTTTGACGACTTCTATTAGAAAAGCTAAACAGCCAACTGGCACTGCCTACTCTGCCCCGATTCTCGAAGGGGGCCAGAACTTTGATTTTTGTAACAGTTTGTTTCGAAAGGTTGTTCGATTGTCTGAACACGAGCGTCAATATCCGCTACGCTTGAAGCTGCCTGTAGCTCGCTTCGCATGTACCGGCGTCAGAATACCTTGGAAAAGCGCATCGAACAACCGTCTCCAGCGAGCTTGACATCCTGAACACGGATACATCCGCTTGGCACGTAACCGTCTGGAGTCCGCGTTAGGTGCCACTGCCACAATTTTGTCTTGACGCCGGCACCTTTTAGCGCGGTGTCCGAGCGATTTCGTGCCAATCGGGATGTTAAGGTGGCTCAAGGCACACGGCTGGGCAAGGATGTTTTGACTGACAAGAACTATGGACGCAGGCGCGGACGCGGCCGCGCAGCTTCGTGTCTCTCCCACCCTTCTGGCATCCTTAACTCATTGAGCACGTAAGTGAATGTGATATTGGAGGAAATAGCTGACCCTAGCGACAAGATTTAATGAATCCGATAACTTCTATTTGGTATTTCTTCGCTGCCAGCGCCTGTGGCGCGACACTAAATCTGTAGCGTTGTTCGTGTTCAGCGAGTTAGTCGAATTACCCCTACGGACATGCTCCAAGCCGAATCTACTTTTGGAAAATCTCGATAGAAATCTTGCATGATTTTTCGAGGACGAGCCAGTGAAGGCCAAATAGTGCTGTGATGTTTCTTTGCGACCATTCTATTCTAGTTATCGTGCCCTCGATTCTCATGGAGAGATTGTACCTTACCTGCTTCACGGCTTCTGCGTCTTTGCTATTTGGAAAACTCGCGCTATTCATAGACTTGTTGAGTTCTTCTCTCCATGCTGGGAGCTGAATGCATCGTCTATATAGTCTCTAAGTTCCGAATATTCGTCTTAGAATGAATATTCAAAGGACATGCAACTGGAAAGCAACTAAAGCCGAAGAAGGTTCTGCAAGAGTAGCTCGAAATCGCTAGTTGTAATAAAGTTGGTTCTTCAGCGGCGGCGTTTTTTTTCTGACATCAAATTTCATGTTAAAAGTGTCTTTTATGTGAGTTTAATATAGGTTGATGGGGAATTCTAGGGTTCGTAAGTGCGCTCAGATGTTTATGTTAGTTTAATTCTTATTAAATTCGAGGATATTGGTGCTTAGGATAAAACTGGAAAGAATTATCTCTTTCGATAGTACCTTTTTGCGCTTGATCGAGGTGCTGCTCATGTCGCAGAAGCAACTCCAAAGGTGCGGTATTTGTGAACAAGGAAGGATATATTCCACTTTATCTGCTCAATCTGGCGCAAAGGTCAACTGTGGAAATTCTCACCTTGTAGATATGTAACGCGCGTGTCACGCTACAGAGCTACACGAAGAGCGACTACATGCGATACTGACACCAATTTGATCATTCCTTTTGTCTTCACAAACTCTTTCTTTTGAACCTGGCATAAATGTATCGCACATCGGTGCGATGTATTCATGCGAGGTCAAAATTCTAGCCATTGGATTCCCTTGACCAATTTTATGCCTCTGTTAGAGATATCCCCTTTTGGCCGTCAGTGCTACGAATGAGTTCCCAGACTTCCATCGCCTGATTACTGGTAAGAAGAGGAGAATTTCGAGAGTATTTGTTCATGCTGGTAACTAAAAAAATTCTCAAAAAACTATGTCTTCTTGGCAATCTAGTTCCTATGAAGCTTTATAAAGCCACCATGTCCCCTCTAAATGGTGGCTCCCCACCTTGTTAATATGTTTAGCCCATGACACGATTGACTCGCTTTAGCAGAACGTTTTAATCTTTACGCATAATAAGGGTTTGGAAACGCCATCACTTAGGCAGCGTTCATACTTGGCGACAGCAGTGGCGATCGCCGGTATGCGTCGGAGCGTGCCCCAACGCTATTACTTGTACCACTCGCTTTGATCAATGAGGAAATCCAACTTGTAATACCTTTTTTCTCTTAATAATGGCTACTAGCTGGAAACTGAGGACTTTCTCTACCTAAGAGGATCTGGAATATAAGGGAGGAGATGGTTTCACCTTTTATTTAGGCCGGGATAAGTGCAACTTCATTTAATGGGTGAGCTTCTCTTTGTTTCTTTTGTTTTCATTGTTTCAATTTGTTAGAGCGTCTTTAGAACTTTCCTATTGGCCAAACTGTTCAACTTACAAATTATTTGTAGTCTACAAATCGAGTTCAAACAACGGAAAAAGAAACAGAAAGGAACTCACCTAGGAATCAAAACACTAATTCTTTTATGCAACATCGAGGAGGAGGAAACTTCATAAGTTCATGTATAAGCTCGAAGAATGAAAAAAGAAACAATAAGAAACTTACCCTAAATGAAGCTCCCGCTTTTTGCTCATTTCTATCCTGAATCAAAAAAGAAAATTGAAAAGAAAAGCCATTTTTTCATCCACCTCTCCTTGAGTCAAAACGTAACCCAGTACCTGAGTCAAGTGCAGTTAAAAGAAAAAAGCAATAAATCAAGCCAATTCCTCCTAATAGCACTCGGAGCGGACCAAGTAATAGCAGAGCCCAAGTAATTGTGGCGCGCTCTGACGCTTACCGACGATCGCGGCGACCGCCGCCGCTGTCGTGAAGTATGAACGACTGCCTTAACGAGTACCTCAACACATCGTATTGACGTGTTCGGTCATGGATTACAGACCTGTCTTCCAAAACTGCTGCATGATCCTGTGTACAACTTTATGGAGTTTGCGGGATATGGATTTCTTATGCTTGTTTCAAATAACATTTGTGAATTGGTTATATCGCATGAATGTACATGAGCTAATTCATAATAACTGACTAAAATGAAGAAGTAATCCATAGAAATAATAACAAGATGGTGTTCCTCTTGGAACCGGCGAGGTTACAAACATTAGAGGCTTCGTTCTAGAGGATGGGCAGTCGGCCTCAGTGATGCAAGGTGAGTTTCCGAGGTTTCCACAGAGTTCCTTGCTGTCTTGGAAGTGATTTGATGAGTTCAGTTTCCAGACTAGGGCACATAATTGGAGTGGAGTGGGTGTCAGTACAAGACCCTTCCCTCGTCCCCTCTTACAGTAGGAGAGTCTCGGTATGAGCCCTGCCACAGCACATCGACTGTCATTGTTTCTGCAATCGAGGTGTCTTGTAGTGCTGCGTGGATCGATCATCCTTTTCCACCAATTGTTCCTTGCTTAGGATGGCTCAGTTGATGAGCAACACCACCCTGGTTTCACTCTAATATACCTCGTCTCAATGGCCTCGTTTTCGAGTATGACTCTACTACTGGGTTGTTCAAAAGTTTCTCGCCATTATAGTTTGACATTTTGCAAAGTTTTGTGAAGTGTTGAAACATATATGTGGGGTGAGCTGTAATGTAAATAACTGTGGTTGTGATAAGGCATTATGGCTACGGCAGAGGAAATCGTTCTTCACAGTTTGCGAGTTCAACTGATTCTTCTTTACAAGTTCATAAAGCGAGGTAATGCAACAGTTGCGATAAGTAACATATGTGATGCGATGGGTCCTTCCACTGCCTCCCACGACATGGCAAAAGTTTGGTTCTGGAAGTTTAAAAGCGACGATTTTGAAGTACCAGCTGTGGTTGGGAGGCCAGCTCAATGCATGCCTTTTCAAGCTGGCTGAAGAGGATCCTCTAGCACACATAGGGAACTCGAGCACCGTCACACCATCATGTCTGGTCGACATACGGACATAGCGCGTCGATGCGGCATTTAGCGGTTATCAGCTACAGGCGAGCTGTGGTGCATGCGCTTCTTAACTTCTTAGCTTTCCGGCGAGATTTTCCTTGTCTGTGCAATTTACCACTGGCAAAGGAAAGTTGGAGGCCTACGTTAACCACACGCGACGGCGTTAGTGGTTCCTAAACGGGAATCTCATCTGAAGGAGGTAATGCTCAGTGCTTGGAGGGACTGCTAAGGCGTGATTCATAAGTTGAATTGCGTCGAAGCAGCTCTTCGTGAAAACAAGACACGGTCTTCTTCCTTTACGACAGTGCTCGTCTGCAGTGCACGTTGTGATGAAAACTCAAAAAACATGGATGGAAAAAACATGGATGCTCAGGACGGCATACTCATCCGCTTATCATATCCACTGGACCTGACCCCAACAGCCTACCATTTCTTTCTTTTGTAGTCCATCCATTTGCAGGAGAAACATTCCGACAATAGGGAGCAAATTGGGAGGCATTAAATGAATTTTTAATCAAAACTCCGAGAACTCTGTAGCAGTTGCATCTACAGATGCGTGGCAAAATTTTGGATTCTCCATGAATGATAACCTTTACAAGATTAGATTTTGCGTTGAATGTAGAACGTTCTACCGTTCTACTCGTTCGATAGAAAATTTTTTGCCCTGTCACAGATAGTGTACTTCATTTTTTAGTCTATTTCCATTGGCTTCTCAGTCCTTGAAACGGAGTGTCATGTTGACGAACTGAGCAATGAACACTCCTTTTTCCATCCACTCAGAAAGCTGAAACCGCAGAAACCCTTATTGGTAAGTAATGACCAAAATGCGAGGTTTCTGAAGTAGAAGCAAAACTGCTCCACCCATTCAAACACTTCAATTTCGACTTCACATTCAAGCATAACACATGATGCCCAGGTAAGTCCGAAGGGATATCGAATCAGTTTATTCAATGTGATCCATACCAAGGAATGGGGAAGTGGCGGAGTCATGGAAGGCTGCCGCGTTCTCATTGCATGGATAATTCACTTGATGAGCAGCTTTAGAACTTGGTGATTAGGTTTTGCTAGCAGTCGCTCTCAAAAATGCGGTGTACAGAACAGGTTCAAGCCCTTCTCAAACCCTTTGAACTAATTTCAAGCTTTTGAATAAACTTTAAGCTGTTCTAGTAAGTTTTGAGCTGTTTATGCATTTTGGAAACCTGGATAGAGGGCAAAAAGATGGTCCGAAAATTCATTTGTGT
The DNA here is from genome assembly GCA_036418165.1 of Cooperia oncophora. Classification (NCBI taxonomy): domain Eukaryota; kingdom Metazoa; phylum Nematoda; class Chromadorea; order Rhabditida; family Trichostrongylidae; genus Cooperia; species Cooperia oncophora. Next base: position 7,113 of record MU913850.1, on the reverse strand, counting down.
CGACTTGACACTCCATTTCAAAAAACTGAAAAACGAAATCAGGAAACAGTAGAAACCCTAGCACAGTGTTTGGAGCCGAAAATCGTCTATATAACAGCGGAAACCGTCTATATAACATCTAGAAAATACTCACTTCCTACGAATATTCAAGTAGAAAAAACGCAGTTGGTCATTAGCCAAACCAATATTTTGTAGATAATAATGGTGAAGATGCTCACTACTTGTTGAATATGTTATGTGTGAAAAATGATTTTGAAAAAGTCGCAGCAATGTCGAGACACCATAACCAAATATGTGGTACCAGTCGGATCACCCGGCTGCCGCCGGTGCTCCTCCTTCTTTGTCACGGCCCGGCTTCGCCGGGCCGGCCTGGCTTCGCCAGGCACTCTTTCCTTAGGCGAGGTAGTGTGCAAAATACGCCTAACCGTCACAGTGCATTTTCCAGCAAAATGTAGAAAAATAATTGAAAATAGCTCGAGCAATGGGTTAAAGTTGAATCAGGCTAGAGGATCATGCAACATACAGCGCTTTGTTACTTCCGAAATTCTAATGACATCAAAAGAAAGAAATACACTGCGCCTATAATACTTGACAGTGAATCGGTAAAAAGTGGTAAGAAATGTGACGAAATTTGATTTTCATCAAATTTAATCAATTGGTATGATTACTTACCACACGTCGTCCTTTCACAAAAACTTTGGAATTTGGTACTTCGAAAGCTCTAACACCTTGAACAACGATGACCGCAAGGCCTCTTATCAGTCCCTATCAGTTGTTATGGCTTTTGTGTTCCTCACCCCTATATCACTTGCTGGAACCAACGCTGACTCTGCGACCCACGGTATGGAAACAGTGGCCTTATCTTTCTGACGCCCCTTATCCAATCTTATCAGATGCTGGCAGTTTTTGTCACCAACCTAGTGTTCCTTTCCTAAACCCTACATCGTATCTTGGAACCAACCTCCTACTGTTGCTGTGACTCGCGTGATGGACTCAGTGACCATACCCTTCTAACATCCCTCGAATCTTATCAGCAGCTGACAGTTCTTGTCATCCACCAATAATGTTCCTGTCCCATACCCTACATCATATGTTGGAATCAACACCTGCTGTGACCCACATATGGTGAGAGTCCCCTTCTGAGGCCTCTTATCAGATATTATCAACTGATACCAACTTCACTTCCTATCACCCACCAATAGTGTTCCCGTCACACCCTCTACGTCACTTCTTGGAACCAATATCTCGCTGCTACTGGGACCGGCGCTATGAATTTCGTGTCAAAGAGACAGACGCACACGCACGGACATAGCCGATTATATATGGTAGAACCGTTGTCCCAATGTAGCGCTGAAATCTATCCTTTTGTCCATTCTTTTCTCGGAGTTAGTACCAAAAATCTCCATAACCCTCACACGAAAATTCAGCAACCTGTTAGAGCAGCCTTTGAAGCATCCTACCGCTTGATGCGTTCTCCACTACTGTAGGTTTCTTTTTCTGGAATGCACTCCCGCATTCGGGCAGTTTAACGCTTCGAAAAGTCCCCTCTCATGTTCTTGATGAAACCTCGCTTTGTGGCATAAGCGGTGTTGCGATTCCTGCATGATGACGCTTTCAACCCTTATCAGTTGCTGTCACTTAGTGTCACCCGTCAGTGGGTTTCCGCCCCCTCCCCTATACCACTTCTTTGAACCAAGGTCCCACAGACCCTGCAACCTGCCCTACAAAGTTGGTGACCCTCCGCATCTAAGGCCCCTTATCGAATCTTATCAGATGTTATCAGCTTCTGTCACACACCAATCATGTCCACTTCCCTTACCCTATACCACATCTCGAAATCAAGGTCCCGCGGCTTCTGCCACCCATCAAAGGTGTTCCCGTCCTACCGTGATATCACTTAGTGGAATCACGGTCCCGCACCTGCTGTGTCCCGGACTATAGTCCCGGTCACCTTCCATTCTAAGGCCCCTTATCGAATCTTATCAGGTGTTATCACCTCCTGTCACCCACCAAAAGTGTTCCCGTCCTGCCGTGTATATCACTTCTTGGAACTGTCATCCTATCTTTTCTGCGACGCTCGCTGTAGATGAATTTTGTGA